>QKWP01000180.1:358589-383729 GCA_003550325.1 Gigaspora rosea | reverse complement strand
AAAAAAATCAATCAAAAGATAAAAATAAATTATTAAAAGGAAATAATTGTAAAATGGAATCGTAAAAATTTTAAAATTCGTAAAAAAAAATCAATAAAGCATAATAAAAAAAAATCGTAATAAAAAATAAAAAGAAAATTGAAAATCGTAATAATAAAAAGATAAAAATCGTAAAATAAATTAAAAATCATAAGCAAATATAAAAAAAATCAATTGTTAAAAAGAAAAAAATCGTAAAAAATAAAAAGTTAATCATAAAAGATAAGAAAAAACTGAAAAATCGCAAACAAAATTAAAAATTGTAAAATTTGTAGTAAACTTACCTAAGCTTCTTTCGGATCAAAAGACCTTTTTGCACTTAGTTGAGATAGCTGTATTTCGGAACTACTTTTACCATCATCACTATCAGATAATTCACCTTCACTTTCGCTTTTGTCGCTTTCTGAAATCGTTGATCCTGCAGTTTTGGATTGCAGGGCCAATTCCTTGCCAAAACCTTTGTTGATAATGATTAGGGCCTCGATTTCTTCTTTGGCTTGTTTGTTTTCAGCCTCCAACTCGGATACTCTGCGCTTTAACTTTGCAATTTCTTCATGCAAACTTTCGTTTTCTATAAAAATAGGTAATAAAAACAAAAGATTAACAAAATAAAAAATACAAAAATGAGAAAGATAATCAACTTAATCACAACTTTCGGCTGCCATTTCCCAACATATATGTTGGGAAATGGCAGCCGAAATTTTTTATAACTAAATTGATTATAAAACCTGCTTCCGATTCTTCAAATGATTTTTGTCGTTGAATAGTTTGTTGTTTTTCTTTGTACATGCTTTCGGGTAATCGAAGTGATAGATATCTTTGCTTTAAGTTGGATAAAGCAGAAGTTACTTCAGGTGATGAGATAATAACAGGTGAAGTTGGATGACTGAAAGTTGATTTTGTAGGAGAAGTAGTCGAATGAACAGCAGGTGTTGAAGGTCTAGCAAGTGGTGAAGATCGAATGGGTGAATGTGGTAAAGATCGAATGGGTGAATGTGGTGTAGATCGAACGGGAGAATGTGGTGCAGATCGAACAGGAGAATTTCGAGTTGTAGAAGTGCCAGTTTGACGAAGTCCAGTTGGTAAAGTTTCGGATGAAGGTAAAGTTTCGGATGAAGGTAAAGGATTTTCAATTAAAGGTTCGATTATAATAATAGGTTCTTGTTGTTGACTTTTGGATGTATCGCATTTTAAAGGTTTTCGTGGTTTTTTTGAGCGTTTTGACATTGTAAAAAAAAATATATATTGAAGAAATATTTGAGAAGTATAAAGAAAAAAAATATATCGAAAGAAATATTTGAGATGAAAAAGGTAGGTTATAAGTATTCAAAAGAAAAAAAAAGAGTTTGGTCTAGTAACGAAAAAAAAGAGTTTGGTTTAGTGACGAAAAAAAAGAGTTTGGTTTAGTGACGAAAAAAAATTGAAGTTGCAGAAAAAAAAAATTCGTAGAGAAAAGTCTTAACTTTTATAGATTTCATTCGATCTCCGATTTTATATGCAACTGTATTGTTTACAATTTGTTTAAATCTTTGACATAATTAAAACTTATGGCGGAGATATAATACAGTCATTATATTTGTGATCAATTCTTGATCACGGGATAGACATTCGAATGACCTGATTTTATACATTCTACAGTAATTGATCGGGTCTATGATTAATTAAGTTCATCTTATGCAATCGATCGAATCTTATACAATCAAGACAATCAATTTAGACAAATCGTGTAAAAAAAATTAAACAATTAACAAAATTTAATTTAATCCTGCATAATACTGTAATAGTTCTAATGTTATTGAATTTTTTATTAAATTTTTAATATGCCGAAAACAATGGTTTTTTTTATTTGCTGAAACAAGTGATTTAATTATGTATTGTTCGCAAATAAGAACTAAATTATTTTAATATATTGCTAATATGTTTTGTCATTAGGGACTAATTATTACGCTTTGCAAAATGATATACTTTTGTTCAAATTTTTAGATCTGCATACTCGATTGTTATCTGAATTGACGTACTTTTGATCAAATGTTTAGATCGCATACTTGATTGTTATCTATCTGATTGCATGATTGTAAAAGATTGTAAAGTGTATTTTTTTGCTAAAAATTCAATATAAATATGTTATTTTCATTGACTATATTTATGTTTACTAAAAAATATTGCGAAGCAATCGGTCAACAATCAGGTGATTGTTCAAGCGATTGTCAGTGATCTATCAATTTGAAACAAATCGCAATAATCAAATCATGTATTATTCGTATTTTTTGAAGGTTGATTTTTGACATAGTTGCTCTTTGTATTGTTATTTTATAATACTGAATAAAAATAATCAATATTGAATTGTATAAAAATCATCAATTTTCGTTTAGAAAAATTGTATAAAAATCATCAATTTTCGTTTAGAAAAATTGTATAAAAATCATCAATTTTCGTTTAGAAAAATTGTATAAAAATCATCAATTTTCGTTTAGAAAAATTGTATAAAAATCATCAATTTTCGTTTAGAAAAATTGTATAAAAATCATCAATTTTCGTTTAGAAAAATTGTATAAAAATCATCAATTTTCGTTTAGAAAAATTGTATAAAAATCATCAATTTTCGTTTAGAAAAATTGTATAAAAATCATCAATTTTCGTTTAGAAAAATTGTATAAAAATCATCAATTTTCGTTTAGAAAAATTGTATAAAAATCATCAATTTTCGTTTAGAAAAATTGTATAAAAATCATCAATTTTCGTTTAGAAAAATTGTATAAAAATCATCAATTTTCGTTTAGAAAAATTGTATAAAAATCATCAATTTTCGTTTAGAAAAATTGTATAAAAATCATCAATTTTCGTTTAGAAAAATTGTATAAAAATCATCAATTTTCGTTTAGAAAAATTGTATAAAAATCATCAATTTTCGTTTAGAAAAATTGTATAAAAATCATCAATTTTCGTTTAGAAAAATTGTATAAAAATCATCAATTTTCGTTTAGAAAAATTGTATAAAAATCATCAATTTTCGTTTAGAAAAATTGTATAAAAATCATCAATTTTCGTTTAGAAAAATTGTATAAAAATCATCAATTTTCGTTTAGAAAAATTGTATAAAAATCATCAATTTTCGTTTAGAAAAATTGTATAAAAATCATCAATTTTCGTTTAGAAAAATTGTATAAAAATCATCAATTTTCGTTTAGAAAAATTGTATAAAAATCATCAATTTTCGTTTAGAAAAATTGTATAAAAATCATCAATTTTCGTTTAGAAAAATTGTATAAAAATCATCAATTTTCGTTTAGAAGAATTGTATAAAAATCATCAATTTTCATTTAGAAAAATTGTATAAAAATCATCAATTTTCGTTTAGAAAAATTGTATAAAAATCATCAATTTTCATTTAGAAAAATTGTATAAAAATCATCAATTTTCGTTTAGAAAAATTGTATAAAAATCATCAATTTTCATTTAGAAAAATTGTATAAAAATCATCAATTTTCGTTTAGAAAAATTGTATAAAAATCATCAATTTTCGTTTAGAAAAATTGTATAAAAATCATCAATTTTCGTTTAGAAAAATTGTATAAAAATCATCAATTTTCGTTTAGAAAAATTGTATAAAAATCATCAATTTTCGTTTAGAAAAATTGTATAAAAATCATCAATTTTCGTTTAGAAAAATTGTATAAAAATCATCAATTTTCGTTTAGAAAAATTGTATAAAAATCATCAATTTTCGTTTAGAAAAATTGTATAAAAATCATCAATTTTCGTTTAGAAAAATTGTATAAAAATCATCAATTTTCGTTTAGAAAAATTGTATAAAAATCATCAATTTTCGTTTAGAAAAATTGTATAAAAATCATCAATTTTCGTTTAGAAAAATTGTATAAAAATCATCAATTTTCGTTTAGAAAAATTGTATAAAAATCATCAATTTTCGTTTAGAAAAATTGTATAAAAATCATCAATTTTCGTTTAGAAAAATTGTATAAAAATCATCAATTTTCGTTTAGAAAAATTGTATAAAAATCATCAATTTTCGTTTAGAAAAATTGTATAAAAATCATCAATTTTCGTTTAGAAAAATTGTATAAAAATCATCAATTTTCGTTAGAAAAAAGCTATTGTCTTTTGCAAATTCCATCTTCATTAATTATTAATATGTCATCAAGAAAACGCTCGCTTTTGTCTTTATTAAATGAAGAAGGTGTATCAAAACCACCCCGAAAAAATACAAAACAAAGAAGAAAGGTTATATGTAATTGCGATAAGTGCAAGGGATCGCTTGTCGATTATAGAACGAAAGTTGCTCATGAAAGTAGGATACAACAACCACCAAAAAGACAAAGTTCAGCATTATCGTCACAAGAACAAGAAGAAATGGGTGGTCCAAGTTCTTCACAAGATTTAATGGAAGAAATTAAAGAAATTGAAGAAGTTACTGACACTCCAGTGTCTGATGTGAACGAATCTGATATGAACGAATATATTTTTAAGCCTAGAGTCAGAAATCCAGCATTAAATAGGGTAATGTCTTTTAATGTTGATTACGAACATTCGGCAGGTGAAGAGTTTGGTTCAAATTTGGCAGTTGAAGATGAGTTTGATGAAACACTCGATGTGTATACTGAAGATGACAACTTTTCTGAAACTAGCACTGAATCTGATGAAAGTTCAGACGATAGCTATAATGTTTTCGAAGACTATTCGGCCCCCGATTTTGAAATGCCACGAGAACCCAAAAATGTACTTAACGACAATCGATTTACATGGATACTTTTATGGATCATGAACTTCAAAATACAGTATAATATGTCAGAAGGTGCAATTGAAGCACTTCTAAAGTTTATGAAGTTAGTACTAATTGTAGTTGGTGGTATTGAATTTAACAACTTTTCTATATCCACGTATAAAGTGAACAAAGCACTTGGATTGTCTGACGAATTTATTAGTTTTGTGTCATGTCCTAAATATCATAAACTATACAAGAAGGAAGAAGTGATAAAGTTTAAGCATAATAACCAGGTGTTGATTATGAGTTGTGCCCATATAGAATTTCCTAATTCGAAAATTAGAAAAAACAAGATTTGCGGCACCAATTTATCAACGCAATCTAAGTTGTTAGATGGAAAGATTGCAAATCGACCAGAGTTGATTTTTCCTTACAGCCCAATTAGACACCAATTGGATAACATGTACTAGCGTCCAGGTTTTGAGAATAGTCTTCGGTATTGGGTAAATCGTTCAAGCTTCGATGATATTTTATGTGATATTTATGATGGTGAAATTTGGAAAACCTTTAAAGATGAACCATTTGGCGAAGATTCGGCGCTATTTTTCTGTAATGAAAAGGCGGATTCACATTTGGGATTGATAGTAAACCTTGATTGGTTTCAACCATTCGATGGTGTATCACATAGTACTGGTGTATTATATGCATCCATTGCAAATTTGCCATGTAACATTCGATTTAAGTGTGAAAATATGTTAGTTTTAGGCATATTACCTGGGCCGGATGAAGTGAGTTTACATAAAATAAACCATTATCTTTCCCCAGTTGTTGACGAATTAGAGTCCCTTTGGCGTAGTGTGGCACTAAATTCAACAGCCGAGTTTTCAGAAGGAAGAACGATTTGTGCTGCTTTGATACTAATTTCATGTGATATTCCAGCTGCTCGAAAGTTATGTGGGCATATATCGGCATTAGTATCATGTCATCGTTGCGAGAAAAGTGCTAATTACGTTAACAGACATTTTAATTTCGGCAGTATGCAAAATATGGATGAATGGTTTGTTCAAAAAGATTTAGCAGTACATCAGGAAAAGGCTCTTGAATGGAGATATTGTAAATCTGATGCTGAAAGAAAGCGTTTTGTTAAAGACAATAAAGTTCGATGGTCAGAATTACTTCGTCTAAATTATTTTAATCCTATTTGTCATGTTATCGTTGATCCTATGCATTGCATTTTTTTGGGCATTGCTAAGTGGATTGTTAAGCGAATATGGATCGATGAAGGCATATTGACCCAAAATATGCTTACAAATTCAATCCAAGGTAAATAGGTTCCAAATTCCATCGGATTCCAGGAAAATTGAGCAGTGGAGATGGATTTTCGAATTTTACAGCTAATCAGTGGCGAAATTTTTTTACAATTTATGCTACTGTTGTTCTCTGAGAACACCTTTCGAATGATGATCGGCAAATTTTAACACAATTTGTAAAAATTTGCCAGATTTTAGTATCCAGAATAATGGAGCGCGACCTAATGAATGAAGCTCACGAAAGGTTGATCAATTTGATAAAACTTATAGAAAGAAAATATGGGCCCGAAAAAATTACTTCTAATCTACATCTTTCGCTACATTTATGTGAATGTGCACAGGATTATGGTCCACTATATTCCTTTTGGTGTTTTTCATTCGAAAGGATAAATGGAATATTAGGGTCTTTGCCGAATAGCAATCGAAAAATAGAACCTGAATTAATGCGAAGACTAATGAATGATAGTCGCATTGTTAGCTTAACAGCTGCATCTGAAGTGGAAGGACTGGAATTGTTGCCAAATCGATCAGAAGTAGGGTCACTTTCGGATGCAAATCAGTTTTCTTCTGATGAAATGCGTAGGTTTTTATTTAATACGTATAATATTCAAGAATCGGTTATTACTGGTTCAGAACGATTTCCTGGCGAGTTATTACCACCTCAACGGCAAAAGTTAATAATTCCTGCCGATTTATTGGACTTGCTAGTAGAATATTATACTGCGGCTTATGAAAATTTGAGTTTTAGAAAACCTTTTGCTGACAATCTTGATGACTCAATTATTGTTCTTAACCGGGCGGACCAGTATGGAAGATGCAGAATAGGATCAGAAATATTTGGTTCTGACATGTCTTCTCGGCATGTAAAAAGTTCGTTTGTTTTGGCCCGGTTTGTGAATCAAGATGGAAGTATTGATTTGTATCCCGGACAAGTCCAATATTTCATTAGTCATTCAGTAAATCTGCCGAATGGGTTTATTGAACACAAATTGGCATACATCAAATGGTATAAACCTGTAAGTTCAGCGGCAACTCGATTTTATTTTAGTAGCAATGATGATGCCAAAACATGTAATGTTGAACTTTGGGACACTCAATTTTATCCGATTCGTCATGAATGCATTATTCCGGTACATAACATTTTTAGTCGATTTATACCATTCAAGTATAAAATATCAGATAGACAAAATTCTCGAGAATATTTAGCTGTAATTCCTTTAAATCGTAAATTTAATATTTAATATATTTAATTAATCTAAATTTAGTAATTAATAATGCGATTTTTAACCGATTTTTTAATTTACATTGACTTATATTGTTTACAATTGATTGCAATTATTCAAGTTCACATCGATAAAATCATATCAATATCCATCTTATTAAAAAATTTCTTGATATATGCGAATTATATGTTTTATTTGACGAAACTTATACGAATTGTTAAAATAGCCGAAATTATACGATTTATATAATTTATAAAATGATAAGATTCGGCTGTCGATTTTTTCTATTTTTGCTGATTTTTGCCGATTTTTATTTATAAAAATCGGTAAACAAACGGATATTATATCAAATTTGCTTTTTAAACATTTGGCTATAGCCGAATGTTAATCGATTTCTCTCTTTTAATACTGATTTGTATACGAACCTTGTAGTGCCAAATTTTGATATTTCGACTAGTGAATTTATTTAATTATTTCTTAAGTACTGTATATTTGTTTTAACATGTATTGTTTACAAAAAAAAAAAATAGTTCAATTGGTGAAACTTTGCTACTGATATACTGCACACAAGACCTGAACAATCTATGTGAGGTTATATTTGAGCATCATAGTAAAAATTTTTTTGGTTGGCACTTTTGGTTTGGTATATATAAGCTATATTTCATACATTAGATAAAACTTTTACCTACCTTTAACTTTTTTTAAAATACAACATTCTCTAAAAAAAACAGAACGTTCCCTAAAAAAAAAACAGAAAATTCTCTAAAAAAAAAAAAAAAAAAAAAAAAAAAAAACCTTCCCATTTTGGTTACCGGTAATTTATATTTAATTTTTTCTGATTTTTTGTATTTTTCCAATTTTTGCATTTTTTAATTTTTGTATTCATTACGCCCAGATTTTTCATTAGCACATTTCAAATTTAAGATTTATAAAAATTACCTATTAGCATTCTTTTAAATATATTTATTTTGCCATTTAGCTGTTTTCAAATATAAACTTTTTCTCCAATATCTACTTTTCAAATATAATCTTTTTTAAAAAACGGCCCTTTATTAGTAATTTTTCAAATATGACATCTAGGGTTCTAATATCCAATCCAGTTAACCATCCAATCGATCAACTGAACCGAAAAAAACGTCAACCAGATCACAATTTTGACAAACCAGTTTAAATATGCCAACCGGATTAATATAACACAAACGGGTCACCTGTTGAAAAATAGGTAATTCGATTTCTTTTATTATATCGACCTGCAACGATATTTCTCATTACGGCGTGCTTGTCAAATTTAACTAATTTTTTGTCCTCAAATTTAAGTTTTGGGGACAAAATTATTTTTACAAATGCACCATAATATATAGGTAATTGGGTATCCGGGTCACCCAATTAGCATTACCTGATTACAATCGGGTGACCCATTTTTTATCGGATAATTAGTTTTAGTTTCAGATAACCAGTTCCAATCGGTTTTACCCGACGGGTCACAGTTGGAGATTTTCAATCCGGTTTGGAACCATAATGACATCACATAGATTGTTCGGGGTTTTCCACACACTATCTTAAAACAAATGATTGCATTTATTGGCTTTTCTAATTGTAAGGAGATATGGGCAGTGAATATTGGAAATTCTCAAAAAGTCAAGCATTATATTATATTACTACAGAATCAGATGTATATATATTCTTGTCTTTCAATTATATAATGTGATATTGTGTATAGACATTATTTTCAGATAATATTGGCAACTAAAAATGTGAAGTTTTTATTCAACTTATTTCAAAACGATAGTATTGCACAATAGAAGATAGTTTAGAACAGTTTTTGTCACAGATTATACATAAGGACAAAAGCATTTCGAGTTCTAAAACCCGAAATTAAAATTTGATGACAAAATTGTTTTTTGACCTATTTTACTTGAAAGACGAAATTATTTGATACTTTTTTTGAATAGACAAAATTATAAGGAACATATCTATATAAATTTTATTTGCTCTTCTTTATAAAAAATTTTAATTTTCTCTAATGAATATGAAATAGGCCTTTTTCAAAAATCAATTTCGGTGGCATCACTATTACAGATCATAATTTAAAATGAAATCTACATTTTCTACTTAACCTGCTAGCCTTCTAAAACTGACTAATACTTGTTTATTATAATTTTTTTTAAAACTAACCCTAACTCTAAACTCCTAAGGGGAGTAACAAAAATCAGGTGATTTTTTAGGGGAGGGAGGGGGGTAAAAAAAGTTAAAATTATATATAAGAACCTGACTATTTATATATTAAGGAAGAGGGAGGGGGGTAGGCCTCTGATAAAAAATAATCAGGTGATTAATGACACTGCCCTAACCCTAAAAAATGCACCCCAAAAAAAAATTTAGTTTTCAAGATTTTATACTATAATTTCATTTTAATCTGGATTTCATTATAGTTTTTAGTTGCTAACAAATATATGCAAGATCAAGAAATTGTGCATGGGAAGATAACAGCACCATATTTGTATTTTTTTAATCAGCAAAGTAAAGATTTTTGCGAAAAAAGACAAACTATACTTGAACAAAAAATTAGATATGAAAAGATATATGGAGTTTATAAAAAAGCTTTACAGATAGCATTACAAGATAAAAGTAAATTACAGCATTTTTTTAATGTTCTTCAAGAATTTATTAATGAAAGAGATAATAACAAATATGTTGATTTGGAATAATCTTTAGATGATACTAATAATAATAAAGAAAATTCAGAACCTAAAATAGTTTATTTGCAAAATCCAAAATATCATCATAGTAGAGGGCGCCTATTAGGTACAAAGAGGCTTAAATCTAGGGATGCATCAGTCCGGTCTGGTCCCTAAGAGGACCGTTAACATAGTATTTGCGGTCCTGGTCCAGTCCAGTTCTTCGGTCCCATAACAGTCCTTAAATGATTATATCAATCTTAATGCATAAGCTTTTTATTGGCCCAAAATGACATAATTATTTACTGTCTAATGTAAACAAATATCATATGATCTATGCTACACCTGATCAAAACATTTGATTAGGTGATACAAATATTACAATTATATTTACAAGGGCTAGTCCAAGGACCAGTTCTTTAATAGTCCCACAGTCCTTATCGGTCCTGGTCCTGGACTGGTTCTGAACCGGTTTTTTTTTAAACCGATGCATTCCTACTTAAATCATCTCATGAAGTTCCTACTATAAAGAAAACAAAGAATCAATATTGGTGTTTAAAGTGTAGAGGTGTAGGTCATTACCAAAAAAAAATGCACAGTGGAGTGAAAAATAAATAGTAATTAGTCGAAATTAAAGTTTATTAGTTTGATAATTTATCTTGTAATTCAAGGTAGACATATAAATTAGCAACAGCAATATTGTGTTATTGATTTAGTATAATTATGTATTAACCTGATTGTTGATTTTTATGTATGTATAAATTGGAAATGAATTATATAAACAAAGTATTTTGTGCATTATCTAAAGATAGACTAAATAAATATACATTTAGAAAGGTAAGACAATACTAATTAATAAGTATTATTGGATTATCATTGATTCTTTTTTTCATTATTAATCTACGATAACAATTGTGGCAACAATTTGGTATCTATATACCTTTTGCAAGTAATTCAAACTTCTAAAAAAAAAAAAAGATTTGACTATTTCAGATCAGCACAATTTAGAATTTGAGTACATGCAAAAAAAAAGAAAATAATAAATCTTGGCACTAATTAAAAATGATGGTAATGAGATTTTATATACTATCATACTTATAAATAATATATATACCTTTATATACCTTTTTAGATCAAAGGCTAGTGTTCTAACTCTGATTTTCTATTTTATATACGTATGTACTTATAGATGCCATTTACACCTAAACTTGGCATTTGTGGCTTTCCAGAATAGTAGCTCAGTTAAAATAGCTCAAGTTAGTAAAGTAGACCAATTTCTTACAAGGTATCAAATATGAATACTAATCTTATGTATGTACGTACATATATATACAATATGTACCAATATATGGGCCCTCAAAAGTAGAAACCAGACACTTTTTTGAAAATTAACCTGTTTGATTGATCAGGTGTAAAATTTAAAGCCCAAACTTTTTTATTTAATAATGAAAGTCTGATCACTTAATAAATTTTTGTGATACAACGGTTAAAAGCTTTTGACGCTATAATCTAAAAATAGATTTACTAAAATTTTAACAGGTCTACAGATCTAATAATCCTGTTTAAACAGGTTTGTTAATCATGAATATACTATTTTAGATTGTTTTGATTTTGTATAACAAAATAGTTTTTGCTGATTTTCTCAAAACCCGTGATCTGCCAAATTGTCTGGTTTCTATTTTTGAGGGCCCATATGTTCAAAATGTATAGTGAGTATATCGATATTAAAAATTTTTTAAAAATAATAAAGCACGTACATATGTATGTACATATATACAAGTTTGCGTTTAAAACTAGCTTGTTTTAGATTTATATTCATCTAATTTATTTTATAGTTTATATTACAGTATAAAAATTTTCTTTTAAGAGTAGGGTGTTAATATTTCCATTTTCATATAAAATAGATTGTAGATCAACTTTGTAAAACCATATCATATGATTTACATATAAACATCATATGATTCGACCAATGAGGATTATCAAATTTTTGTGTAACCCAGGAAAAACATATAATGCCCTCGGAAAATTTAATTCTATATGAAGTTTATTTTTTTTAAAGAGATGCATTTCTTACAATTTCACTATTATAAACAAGCTACTTTAAACTATATATTATATAAATATGGTAAAAATTGACTCAGATAATAAAAAGTTTTATTAGAAGCATATTTTTATTTACTATATAAAAATTCAATCTACCATGTAGATCATATAAAAAATGATCTACATACACCCTACCCTTAAGTTTACTATATATTTACTATATACTGTATTTAGATATTTATATGTAGTATAATAAAATTATTTGATTGGAAGTCATGTGATTATAATAAAAATAGGGACTAGCAATATATCACCATAGTGGTAAATTACAAAATCCTTTATAAAATATATTTTTAAAAAGAATTTTACTAACTATAACTGGCTGTGACGATCACCACTATCACGTGATACATAAAATTACATACGTACGTATGTACGCAAAAATTTTAATTTATCATTAATCATTATTGCATTGAATTTATTTTTGCATACGTACATGCGTATGTACGTATATATTACTCATTTTAGACAATTGTAACTACCAAAAAAATTGTTCTCGCAAAATTGGCTTTATTGGCTTAACTATTCTATCAGCTATGCGCAACTATATACACTTATATAAATCACTAAATTATGAGTAGGACAGCTTGTATTGCTTTGCTTACACTCAGCAACACCTATAGAGTTCTCTTCACTCACCCTGTAGTCGCTCGCTACGGCTGTCGCCTCCGCTCTGCTCCTATTTCCTAAACCAATCCTAACACTAACCCTGACCCTAACCCTAACCCTAACCGTAACTCTAAAGCTAATTTTCTATCTCAACTATATCAAAAATCAAACACAAAACCTAACGTATGGTACGACAAATAAGTCAAATGCAATGCAAAAAAAAATTCTGACACCAACGACGAACGTATCCAGTAACGTGTCAAAAAGTGTAATGATAGTGACCTATCCTGAACCTAAAAAGATTTAGTATTGCACAAACACGCAACTAAAAGCAAAAAAAAAAAGAAACAAATGCTTAGCTGTACAGTTAAGAAACCCAATTCCAAAGGTAATGCACCAGCAACAAACCGAATAATACACAAGACAAAAATACTCCAGTAGCATACTATCACCGAAAGAGACTTTAACTGACGATACTAAAGACGAAAAAACCTAGGTGACACACCAAAAGAATATGGAAGAAAGAGCACTAAAGTGGACGACACCAACAATAGAAGAAGGAGAGCAACGCCAAACTAAATGCGAAAGAAGAATAATTAGCGACAAAAAGAAGCACCTATCAAAGCCAAATAAGAAGCATGAAACTAAACTACTACCATCAAAAGAAAAAACCGTGTCACAGGAATCCAAATTAGATGGCACCAACGATGAAAAGGAAAGCGCCGAACTGAAAGACACCAACAACGAAAGAACTGAATGGTACCAACGACAAAAGAAGCACACCAATAAGATGGATGATAATATAAAACTAAAAAAATAAAAAAATAAATATTAGTATGTACTAAAATGATAAAAAAAAGAAATAAAAAAAAAATCGAATCACTTATCTTTATACCCATTCTGTGTAACCAGTAATTATCACTGCTGGTTATTTAAAGTAAATATCTTTTAAAAAATATTATATAAATAAAGTATATCTTATATTTTTATAAAATTTTATTTTATTTAAAAAATTGTAATTGTTTTTAAAAAATCTAGGCAAATTTGTCTGGAATATAGTTTAAGGAATAGAATATATTGTAATATAGTAACTTTTGTACAAGAAACTATATCACTTGACTTAACATATAAGAGAATAAGAATTGTAAAAATAAAAAAAATATAAACAGAGAAATAAAAGAACAGAATATAAAAATAAAAGATTTATAGTCAAGGGATAATATCAGTTTATTAAGTATAATATTTTTAAGTACAAGTATTTTTAGAAAGAAGAAAAGTAAAGAACAGAACCTTTTTAACCTGCTCTGCCTTGGAAAGAAAGGCAGAGTTTATATATCTGTAGAAACTTAAGATTTTCACAATAACATACTAAAATAAAGTACTATGATATCAAACTAAGATAATGTACTAACATAATGTACTATGATAACATACTAAGATATTGTACTAAGATATCATACTATGATAACATATATTTTTTTTTTTTTTGTGTTAAAGTTCCCGCTTTGGGTGAGAGTTTATTTAATCAAGCCTGTGGATCAAGGGCGCCTCTTTGGGCGCACCCACAATTGAGTTACATTGAATGAGAGTACAACTAGCCACACGTACAATTTTTGGTTGTCTAATTTAAGTAGTCCGCCCGAAGGTTCTACACTAGTTGCCATACCTACAACCCAACTAGGGGATTGCCTATTTAAACCCTCTGGTCCAACGCTTCGCATGTCAATCCTACTTGTGATCACCGGTACAGCCCTCCGATACATTAGTCAGTCGAAGACAGTCCCAGATGCTACCTACATCCCCTTAGGACTAATTTATCCTCGCAGGTAAACTTGGTAGAGCAGTCCCTGTCCCACACAGGTATTACCTACACTTCGGTAACTTACGCACTCACCGAGGCAAGCAACTTGCAGTCAGGGGATACCCAACCGCTACCATTACCTACTTCTGCCCTTATAAGGTTCGCTCCAACCCCGGTACCCACCATCACTTTCCTACCGGTCCTTCACCGTTTTCCCAGACTTCCAATCCAGTTGGCCCGGAAGGGTTGATCTACCCGGCATTAGGTGCCATTATGGTTTTTCTCCCCTTGGTCCCCAATTCCTCAACATGGGTCCTTTTCCTCCGGTGCGACTCCGGCGGCCAGGTTGGTAGACCTTGTCCCCAAGGACAACGTCCGGTTCCCCGGTTTCGGTCCAATATTCCAGTTTTGGTTAGCACCGTCAAAGATCAGAGCTACCTCCTTACTCGGGACTTGCCAAATGGGTTTCTGTTTTTCCGGTTCCTTGGATTTGTCTGTGTCACGAGACACAACTTCGCCCGAAAGCTTCCATTCAAGATGGTAACCAAGGACTACAGGTGATGTACCCAACCGATCGACAAGAAACAGTTACCGGAACACAGGTCTATTTTTCAAAAGCGTCGCCAGTGGGATTTGAACTCAAGACCTGCCACTTGGGGGTGACAACTTATCAACTTCTCTAAGTCGCCACACCCTATTACTATGATAACATATTAAGATAATATACTAAGATATTGTACTATAATAATGTACTAAGATATTGTACTAAAATATCATACTACCATACCTAAACAATGGAAAAGGGCTATATCTTTCCAATCTCAAAAAAACCTATTTTTAATGGCAACCTTAACAACACCAGGCCCATAAGCCTCGTCAAGCACATTAAGAAACTCTACACAAAGCTACTTACTAACCGCTTAAACAACATCCTATCTAAATATGAAATTCTCTCACCTTTCAACTATGTGACCCTACCAGACAACTCAACAGCCATACCGATTCATATTCTCAACAACATTATTGAAGATGCGTCGTGCAATTTAAATCAACTTGGCTTTTATCCCAGGACATGAGCAAAGCATACGACTCAGTTAATTTTAACCTCTTCCATAAATCACTATACAGAATTTAGATGCCCAAAACACTAATTAACATCCTTTCTAACCTGCTTTCTGACTGCACAAACCGAGTAATCACTAACCTTGGCCTTACCAACTCATACTTAGTTAGAAACAGCATTGACCAAGGAGGAACAATTACACCACTCTTCTGGAGAATATATTATGACCCCTAATTACTCACATCTCAACACATTTCTCAGGATATACACTGTCAACATCGTGGTATACTAATCTCCTTTACCAATCTACTAACCATCTTCACACATCGGTATCAGTTCTAGCCTACATGGATGATACCTTGTGGATCTCCCAATTCAAAGAGGAGCTAGAAAAAATAACTGAGATGACAGCCTCCTTCTATCAAATGGCAGACGTACAAGTCAATCCATCCAAATCCATCTTCATTACAAAACACACCTCTTCTTCTATATCATCTCTAGACTCCCATATCAGTTCAATTTCTAAGGACCAACCTTTCAAATTCCATGGATGCTGGTTCACACTTATCACAAGCAAACTGCTCAAATCAAACTAATCCAAGAAGAAGCTACAAGCCTAGCTAGTATTGCTAGTACAAAAAGTATAACTGACAAACAAATCGCATACATCATTAATACAGTCATTATTCCAACTACCGAATATCGTCTACACAACATCGTAATTTCCCAATCAACATGCAACAAGATCTTGAGCAAATACTTGACAATTGCAAAACACAAGTCCCATCTCCCACGCTCTACTCCTAACAGTACTATGTTAAACCATAACTTATACAATATCCGGAATATATGGGACATCCAGCTACAACACCATATTAGCAACTTCCTGCAACGTTTAAACAATACTTCAACACTTGGTACTTCAACTCGTATTAGACTCCAACAATTGCAAAACAACTTATGGTCCACAACCAATATTCTTCAACATCCGCAGCCAATTATTGATGGCCCCGACAGACATACAACCAACTTCAAAATTATTCAGCTCTTCAACTACTTGGGCATTACTGTTCTAGCTAATCCTGGCATCCTATAGCCCCAAACAATTAACAATAGTTGCACACTACTTAAAAGCATTCTCTTCCAACACCCAAAATACAAAACCTTCAAGCAACAGCTATGCCACAACCGCATCCTCTACCTAGAACAATTAAGCTCAGCAGACAACAACATCCTGCTTAAATGGCAACATATCTCGCCCGACTTCTACACCTCCCTAGAGGGAAAAAACCACTCTGGTTCTTACATCTAGAAGACACAATTCTATCTCACAAACTCCAACGTACTATTTCATCAGAGTTTAGACCCAACGGGTTCAACCCATTTGCCTATCAAACAAATTCAATACCCAAATCCCATAAGCCATGGCTACTAATATACAAGGACAATAATATCATAATTGGACAAATAAGGAAAACCTTCAAACAGACCAATACAGTTTCTATTATACACTGGCAACATGATATAGACCTGTCCCACTTCAACCAATACCCCCTTCCCCCAGTTTAATGCTCTCACTGTACTGGTTGTCATCTTAACTCAAACTGCATTACAAGTTGCTGCACTCTAGAAGTTTCAGCAATTCTTTTCACCCAATTTTTGGGCAGGAAAACTACTAACAAACAACTCAAATTCAATGCTAACTACATTGACCTTATCTATTTAGTAGCAATCAAGCATCCTCTCACCACTCCACCACTGCTTATGATACATATTACTGATTTACTAGTGCCAACCCTCTTCCATGACAATAAGGCTTCACAAAATCTTCTTAGAATTGCATATAACAATTCTGCTGCTCAGCACTTCACTTTCTACACAGATGGTTCTGTTGTGGAAATTGGTACCAACCAATGCTCTATGGGCATCGGCTGGGCACAAATCCACAATGATCAAATCACCCACCAGTTCGCAGCACAAGTGCCCAGCTGGCTCTCATCATATAAAGCTGAGCTTTTGGCTATCCTCTCAGCTATATCCACTGTACTACACAACTCCACTGTCGATATCTTTACAGACTCTCAGTCCATAATCTTCAAATACAATAAGCTCCTATCCACCTCTAAACATTCCTCCAAATATTTCAAGTTTAACTCTTGGCCAGTCTGGCACACTTTTCTTAATGCTACACAGGCATTCAACATCCTGCTCAGCTTTCACAAAGTCCAAGCACATACAGACAACAGCTATAACAATCTAGCAGATCGCTTAGCTAGAAACCACACACTTCAACACAAGCTACTCTTTAACCACATGAACTTACACAACCCATACCTCTTCGTGCAGTGGGAAGGACACTCTGTCGAATGCCCAACAAGGCGCTTCATTAGAAATATCTGTAAAGCACACATAATTGCAATGTGGTCATCACAAAAACGTTGCACAGAATGGACACACTTCTCTCACTACATAGACTGGAACGCCACTTGGTTATACTTTAACAACAACCAAAAAAGCTCCAACCACTTTACTAATCCTAAACTTAACTATCATAAATCATTCAAAATTAAACTCCTTCTCAACACCCTCCCAACATACCTACACTTCCATACAATATATCCAGAAAAATTCATATCACCCAACTGCTTCCATTGCAATCTTCCTGATTCACCTCTACACTGGCTCAGCTGCCAAAGCTCCTCTCTCCTTAATGAAATCATCCACTCAGTTATACAAGAGGTTACTACCAAGAGCTTAGAACTCCCATCCACCCAACTAGACAAACTAGTACAATTGATCCTCACCCACCCAGCATTCAAACCCAACCCATCCTTTTTACACCTGTACTCGCTAAACTCCACGCTCAAAGGTCTTATTCCAAGACCCCTAATTGAAAAATATAGCCCTTTGATCTATCTTATAAACAAGCATCCCAAGTTATTATCAAAATTCTTCTAAGACTATCAGAAGAGATATATGAACAGATATGGAAGCCATACTGTACCTCCCTCGCCCAATGGAAAAGGGTAAACAAAATCCCTTTTAAATACAAACGCACCCAAGTACAACAACAATACCCATCTCACAAAAAGTCACACCAGCATAGAGCTTATACATTTAGCTGCTTTTGCGGCCTTCCCGACCAATTATACTCTAACTCTAGCAATTGCCCACTGATAGGCCAAGCCCTTCGAAAAATTAGCATTTGGTCCATAATGTGGATCAAATACAGTACATCTACAAACAATATTTTAACCATCCAAATCTAGGTGAGTCTTGACCACTCTAGTAGGTTTAAGTCGCAGATAAATCAGTCTGAGCTTCTATTCTTGCATGTAATTTATATGTATTTGTCCTTGTACAATTTAAGTTTTTCACATTATATGTAATTACTTATATAAATTACCCAATAAAGATATAAGCAAGGCCTCACCTTAAAAAAAAAAAAATTTATAATAGCATAATCTACAAAAGTCTTAGGGCGCCTACTTTTATCACCTGATTTCAGTTTATTAGTAGCCCTTACCCCTCTANAAAAAAAAAAAAAAAAAAAAAAAAAAAAAAAAAAAAAAAAAATCATACTATGATAACATACTATCATAGGAATTACAGTGAAAATAGCTCCTTTTTAAGAATGGAGAAAAGTTCTTCTAATAAAACTAATACTACAGATTTGGTTGGTTCAATAAAATTTGTACTATTCTTAATATCTCTGTGATATTTTCCTAATACTAATATTTAAAAACTATACTAAACTAATACTCATATAACTATATATACAAATTTTTATATAATTTAAATATTCTTATAAAATTTTCATTAGTAACAAATAATTGCTAAAAAATTGGCATAATTTTCCGCCACTACTGTAAATGATTAAATACATTGTATTGATTAGTATAGTGGCTTTGAGAAATAATTAAAATCTAACATCCTGTGTTTCGTGTTTGTTCAAATTTAGAATTACATATAAGAATTTTTTTTATATAGTTATTGATTATATGTTTAATAAATTAAGCAAGCAATTGCTGATACTGAATCCTATAATATATATCAATTTTCACACTAAAGAAGTTGCTTACAGTTTAATCGAATTTACTAATAAGATACAATTTTTGTTTAAAATTGGATAGGTTGTTTCTAATTGATAATATATGGTAACAAAATTTCATCACCACTTTAATTTATTGCTTACTTTTCAGAAATTTTCTATACTATTTAAATACTTAACCTTGAACTAATGTTCATTATCTTCAAACTGAGAATTACAAATTATGCTAGTTCTATTCGAGCAAACTGATTTATCGTCCAAAAACTTTCTTCTAACCCTAAGAACTGAATCTTCATTCAAAATGTCGATACAGTGAGTTATACCGACATTTTATATTAAATTTTTGAAAAAAAATGCCGGTAGAGAAAGATTTTTACTATGTTGTCGTTATATCCAGATGTCGGTATAACCAGAGTTACGTGTATAATATCGCGTCGCGATAATCCTTTATAGTTAAATCAGATAAATTAGGCATGTGATTTAGATCTAATGATAATTTCACTGCTTAGATAATCTGCAAAAATTTCTTATTTAAAGCAATTAATGAAATAATTTCAAGTAATCAATCTGCCAATCTATCACTCATGCAATTCATCCGGTCTGTTCATACGATATTTGCAAAAAACACTAGCGTGAATTCAATATTAAAGTCTTCACACAAGTCATCTTTGGTGCGTTTTGGATTTGGACGTGGTAAATCGTATTTTTTTTTATTATTTCACAATGTGATGGTAAAATATTCTAATGCTAATGATATATTTTTCATAATCGGTTCTGCAATAACAGCAATGTTTTCATCGACATCTTCAATAAATAACTCTTCTATCGTTACCACTGAATGGGTGACGCAAAATTACGATTCTATTATACCTGTTGATGGATCATGGCATATGCCAAATACTAATAGAAATGCTTATGAAGAATATTTCAAGACGCGTTTGAAGGTTTTTTTTTTTTTAACTATTTGTTATTAGATATGTTACATTTATAAAGATTGATAATACTTTTTTATGTCTGTTAAAGAATGCGAGGTTTTTTGGAATTGATGAAATTAAAGACAAGACTACCGATTTACCACATATGTTACCAACTCCAAAAGATTTTGCGGAGGCTGTAGGTTTGTTAATTGGTTTGCGAGGCAATCCTTGTACCAACATTGATGTTTTACCTGAATAATTAATATACCTTTTTTCATAAAGGTAATCTTGGAATATCCGAAAAAGACCATGTGGTGGTTTATGATTCAATCGGTAATCCAAGAAAGACTGTTATTTATTCAAATTGATTTATTGGTTTAATGGTTAATGGTTATTATTTTATTTGGATCAGGGATATTTTCATCAACAAGGGTTTATTGGACCTTTAAGGTATCTCTATTAATTTCTTTATTCAAGTCCAAAAAATATTTCGGCATTATTATGTCTCACATCTAAAAGGTCTTTGGTCATGAACGAGCATCTCTTCTTGAGGGAGGGTTACCTAAATGGTTAAAGGAAGGTAGACCGGTAGAGAGTGGTCCAATTGACATTGTTGTAAGTTTCGAAAATAAAATGAAATTTAATTTTTTTTATTTTGTTTTTTAAAAAAAAAAAAAAAAAAACAACAAAAAAATTTTATAATTTATAATTAATTTATTTTGATAGCCAAAATCATATAAAATTCCGACATTAAATACAGCACTCGTAAGAAATTATAATGATATCAGAAAAAATATTGACCGTAGTGAAGCTTCTCCAGATTTTGAACAAGTTCTGGACGCTAGGCCTGAAGCGCGGTATTTGTCTGCCTTATTCATTTACCATTATCTTTTATATATTTAACATTAATAAATTTAAATTCATATTAAAAGGTTCACTGGTGATGGAACCGAACCAAGGCCTGGACTTCCTAGTGGGCATATGCCGCATTCTATCTCAGTACCATTCAATTCAATCATTGACCCAAATACCAAAAACACATTTTTGAATGATGATGAATTAAAGAAACTCTTTAAATCCAAGAATATTGATTTAGAAAAACCTATCGTACTAAGTTGTGGCAGTGGTGTTACTGCTACAATGCTTTATACTGCTTTGGAAAAAGTTGGTGCAAAAAAACTTGCAGTTTATGATGGAAGTTGGACTGAATACGCTGGAAAAGAAGGATCTCCTATTGTTGGTAGAAAATAAATTTGTCTTATCATTATATAAGACCCAAATTTTGAATAAAATATTTTTTGGAACATAAATGCCAGAAAATAGAATAACTAAATGCATTCAAAATATCTATGATTATCCCATATCAATTAATTTTTTTTTGTTACATATGTTAATCGGGTAGATGTTTTTTGATTGTTTAAAAAATAAAGTTGTAAAGACTAAAAATATATTCATATTTTGTATCTACATTTCAGTAGAATTATGTGTTAAAAATATCTCAGATATTTCTATTCAAAATATAGACTTCACTCGAATTATTGAACTATAATGTTTTATTCAGTTATACTGAATTACTCCAGCTATTTAACATTCACTGGTCAAAATAAATTTACTAGTAATTAGTAAAATTATAGTCCGTATAGTCGCGAATAACACTCGTGAGCGTTATATCGGAAATTACGTCCTTTACGAGCATCATAGTTTTTATCTCAAAATGACTCCCCGAAATAACGGTCACTTTGTATAAGTATTAGCGGATTTGATATATCCACTAATTCACCTTGAGCATCTCGAAAAACGCGCAGGGCGCGTTATTTTGCGACTATATGGCACGAAAAAACGCGTAAAAATAATGAAGATAAATTTTAGCATAATAAATAATGAAGATAAATTTACTGTATAGTAAGTTATATATTCTTTAGAATTAAATTTTTACCAAGTAAATCTATCTTTTAATAAAAGTTGTAGAGGAATTCAATCAAGTCAATCCGATCGCAATATTGATTAAAGTGCTATAGTAATATCTGCCAAGTGGATCGTGAGATAAGTTGAACTGCAAAGAAAGAAATATATGGTTTTCTAGCGATTCACACTATTTTAGCGTCACTATTTATGACTGGATTTTTGTCTTTACAACTTTATTAGAAGATAGATTTATTCGGTAAAAAAAAAAAAAGTATTTTATAAATTGCACCTATGGTAAATAAAGCTAAGGTTAAAGGTTAGGAGTTAAGATTAGTTAAATAATCATTTTTTGAGGCGCTGATTATTTGGCTCAGAGCACCAATATTAATTAATTGGCTAGTTTTTGAAGCATTTTAGTAAACTCGAAAAAAAAGACTAATATTTACACTCATGACTTATTTCATATGAGACCATTCATTTAAAGAACCGAAGGTTATTAGATTTGAACCTGCACATTTCACAATTTAATAAATTTACTCGCATAACGATACTGACGTGCTTCGATATAACATGCCACACAGTTAGACTGGACATTGGACATTGGACAACCATTGTCATCATAATATATACTTAATCCCTTCATTGCATATTTGTCTAAACTAAGATTTTTTTTTTTGAAACATTAATCTCCATCACTCCTTTACAAGCCCTTTATCAGACTAGCAGACTTTTGATAATATGTGAGAGCCTGGTGTTAACATGAGTAATCCAAAGAACATGTCAACTGGACTTCTTGTTGGGTGCACTGTAATTATAAATTTATATAATAATAATGTAGTGTGGGTATAGGGTTTAATGAGTGGTTAATGATTTAGGAAAGAATAAATGTGATTATTATAAAATAGGTCAAAAGTTTAAGAAAATCAAAATAAGGTGATTGGATCCTAATAGCAAGGAATATATGAAAAGGGGTCAAAAATAACAATTAACAATAATCAGGTAATATTAGATGCAAAAAAGTTATATTAGTAATGCTAGGAACAGATTACAAATTATGCATTATATATTTTTAGACAAGTTAAATAGTATAATAAGTTACCTATTCTATACTAATGTAAATTTCTGGCTTTGTTATACAATCCAATTTCTAACTAAATTTAATAATTCTAGTAAAATTATTTTTGTATTAATAAAATTATTTATTAAAGTATTTAACATAATTTTTTTATTGATAAAACTTCTAAAAATTAACACATCTTAATAAATTAATTTACTAATAAAATATATTTATCTCATTCAATAAGTTTCTTTTGAATATTCTAAATCTAATTAATAAAGAACTGCTTTACTATATTATTAGCTCATTTGAAAAAAGCTAACTTTACAAAAAATTAACTTATTCATACAAAAATGCATGTTTAGATTACATTGCATAGAGCCTAAAACCAATAATTTATTGTTTGTCTTTGTTAGATCTACTAGATATTTTTGAGTAATTAATGCAAATTATATTAGATTACCATATTGTTGCAAAATAACAGGCATGAATATAATTTAGAAAACCAAGCCTTCTAAAAATATTATAAATGGTTTAAAATAATGCTTATACATATTCTAAAATAATGTGCACCATATATTAGAGTTTAACAAATAATTAGATATAATAAACAAGTTTGCAAGAACTTATTTTGTCTCAAAATAATACTATACATATATTTTAAATAATATGTACAGTTAACTCTCTCTATTCTGTCAAAAATGTTTTTTAAAGATTTTTATATATAAAAAATTTTTTAGGTTTGGTTTTCAAAGAGTTATTATTAGCTAATCCGAACTCTATAATAAAATTTACAAATGTTCTAGAGCAGTGTTGTTATGAGACAGCTCTGGACAATTTGTAAACAATTGTGGACAATTGTGGACAATTGTGAACAAAAAAATAAAGCTAAACTACTTCAGATTTTATTAATGTAGCCTATTTTTTTCTTTTTAGAAAAATATTCAGAACTATAAAAAATATATAATTATGTTTTTCTTAAACTAATTTATTAAATTTTAAAGTCAAAATATTTTTTGGACAGTTGTGAACACTATGGACATTTGGATGTGAACATGGATAAAAAAGTCTTGAACATAGTAAACACAATAACACTGTTCTAAAGTATTTTGTTCAGATTAGAGAGAATTTAATAGTGTTCAGATTAGAGAGGTTTAAATTAGAAATAGGTAACTGTATATACTCAAAATAATGCAACAATATAATATATAATTTTTGCAATTTGTATTAATTGATGCTTTTTTTCAAAGTTATATACTAAATTTTAAAATATTTAAAGAGTTTAGTATAATGTTCTCACAAGATGCATCTACTGAAAGTCTATAATAGTTCTAGTAATATACAGCTTATCTATTTAGTATAATCTTGTGAACTTAATATTAGTTCATAGTTTTATTATTATATTATAATAATATTACAAAAAATTGTAGTTTTTACAGTGCAGGACACTTAGAGATGACAATAAAATAGCTAATTTTTAAAAGCTATTACTAGGACTCTGAATAATCTATGTGAGATTATATTTGAGCATCATAGTAAAAATTTTTTTGGTTAGAACTTTTGGTTTGGTACATATAAGCTATATTTCACACATTAGATCGAACATTTGCCTACCTTTAACTTTTTTGAAAATACAACATTTTCTAAAAAAAAAAAAAAAA
>QKWP01000180.1:333541-357982 GCA_003550325.1 Gigaspora rosea | reverse complement strand
AAATAGTTCGAAATAGTTTGATGATGTTCAAATTCTGTACTACAAGATCAGATTAGATCTTTTGTTTATAATTAAATCTTCTATTTTGTTTTTTTTCGCTTTTTTATTTTCGGTCCTTTTCGTTCCTTTTCGTTTCATTTTTTGTTTTCATTTGTTTTTTTCAATTTTTTTTTTTATTTATTTATTTTTTAATTTTTTATTTATTTTTATTTCAGCACTTTACAAGAAAAACAACCACTTTTCGAAACCTTGCGCATGCCAACTACAACTTCCGACACATTCAAGAACACATCCCAGCAATTTCTAAATTTTCAAGAACGCTTCTTTGGAGAAAGGGTCACAAGTTTTCGCAAGTTTTCACAAGTCTTCGCAAGTTTTTGCAAGTTTCGCTTCATTTATTTTTTTGTTTCGTGTTTTTTGTTTTTGTTTTTTTTGTTTATTTTTAAAATTTTTTTATTAATTTATTTTATTTTGGCACTTTGTGAGAAAAACAACAACTTTTCGAAACCTTGCGCATGCCAACTACGACTTTCAACACTTTCAAGAACACATACTAGCAATTTCTAAATTTTCAAGAACGTTTCTTTAGAGAAATGGGCACAAGTTTTCGCAAGTTTTCGCAAGTCTTGCAAGGTTTTGTTTCATTTATTTTTTTGTTTCGTGTTTTTGTTTTTGTTTTTTTTTGTTTATTTTTAAAATTTTTTTATTAATTTATTTTATTTCGGCACTTTGCGAGAAAAACAAAACTTTTCAAAATGTTGCGCATGCCAACTACAACTTCTGACACTTTCAAAAACACACCCCCAGCAATTTTTAAATTTTCAAGAATGCTTTTTTAAAGGAATGGATGAAAGTTTTTGCAAGTTTTTGCAAGTTTTTGCAAGTTCTTGCAAGATTTCGTTTTAATTTTTTTTTTGTTTCATGTTTTTTGTTTTTGTTTTTTTGGTTTATTTTTAATTTTTTTTTATTTATTTTATTTCGGCACTTTGAGAAAAACAACAACTTTTCGAAACCTTGCGCATTCCAACAACAACTTCCGACACTTTCAAAAATAATAGAAAACAAAAAAGCAAAGATAATAGCTAACTGTGGGATGAGCGAAAATAAGTGTATAGGGCTAGTTTTTTGTATATAGTAATAGAATTAGATGCAACAAAGACGAAAGTAGTTTAAAATATTTGTAATAATGTAAAATAATACATAATATATAATAAAGTATATAATATTAATTAAAAGTATATATTTAATAAATGTAAAATATAATATATAATAATAAATAAAAAAATAAAAATTTTATATTAAATTGCGAAACCGTGCGAAATATTGCGAAAACCTGTAAAAAAGCATGATTATGTGAATATATATATCATTTATTTATTTTTTAAAACTTTTTGAAAATTTGCGAAAATTTGCAAAATATTGCAAAACAATGCGAAAATATCAAAATATTACCTTCTGCGCGCATTAGTTTATTGATTTGCATGAGTACGCGACCCCTGTAGGAGAGATAATTTGCATTGTTTTAGTTTATTTCACAATATTTCGCAATATATTTCGAAATATTTCGAAATAATGACCGTAATATTACCGTAATATAACGTAATATATTACGTAATAACCCGTAGCAATCGTAAGATTTTTGTAATATTACACCCCGTAATATCTTACGTAATATTACGTATATATAATTCGCTGATGAATCTTTTTTAAAAAATGGGCCTCCATTGGCTATTTTTCAAATATGACTTTACATAGATTATTCGGGGTACTCTAATACTTATAATACAGAAAATATACAAAAAAAATTGCCACTGTTTTAAAGCTAAATTAATTTACCATAAACTGCTATATAAAAGATCTCCTATGATAGTAGACCCATCATGTATCATTCCTGGGTCTACAATATAGGTTGAGATTTTTGTAAAAGATAAAAAACCCAGGTATACTATAGGATAAACATTCAGATAGCTTGAAAATAAAATGTAATTTGTATTACTTGTGCTATATTTATATTGACCAGTACTGAACTCACAGTTCTACTATTAGATTTAAAATTGAGAAAATATAACAAACCCGAGTCTTTTATATGGCAGTTTACGGTACTACAAAATAGTAGCCTTAAATTTTTAAAAAATTATTTTTATCAAGTTATTAGAGTTTAAAATTCTGTGTTTTTTATATTAATTAATAATCCAAAATGGGATATATAAAAAAAATTTTTTTATTGGATATAAAGAATAGATATTTATAATTGCAAAACAATAATTTAAAATATATTTTAAGAATAAATATTGACTTGTAATTTAAGTTAGGGTTTGTCTAAATATCTTTGGCCAGAGATATATAGTTTATATATTTCTGGCCTTTTGACCAATCAAATAACAGGAAGATCATATGATCAAAATGTTCATGTGTTAATCTGATTGCTGATGCAAAATCAGCTATGCATCGCAAAGCTGGACAGATAAGAGGGCTTCCAGAAATTACGTAATATTTTGTTACTAATAAATTTCAAAATTTTACCTCACCCACCCACACCTGATACTCTATTAGCCAATCAAATTTTATATTTTTTAAAATTTATTCATATGTTTTAATTTATGAAATTGATAATAACTATTTCTCTACTGGACCAATTTAGATGATTTAACTACCAAAATATTCATCTCACAGAGATGATTCTAACAAGCCCAAAATCATTAAAATCAAATTACAGGGTCCTATGATCATTCAACTTTTGTATAATTTTAATAGTAATTTTTTAGAATCACAAGTAAATTTCTTTAATATTGAATAACTTTTGATCCACTGGCCCGTTTTGGATGATTTAACTACCAAAATGCTCGTCTCGGTGAGACGATTCTAACAAGCCCAAAATCGAAAATTCTAATTACAGGATCCCAAGATCAATAAAGATTTGTATTGTTAGACAAGCAATAAAAACTTTATCGATCTTGGAATCCCGTGATTGGAATTTAGCAATTTTGTGCTTGTTAGAATTGTCTCACTGAGACGAACATTTTGGTAGTTAAACATCCAAAACGGGCCAGTGGATCAAAAGTTATTCAATATTAAAATTACACAAAAGTTGAACGATCTTGGGACCCTGTGATTAGATTTTAACGATTTTGGGCTTGTTAGAATCGTCTCAGTAAGACGAACATTTTGGTAGTTAAATCGTCTAAATTGGTCCAGTAGATCAATAGTTATTAATAATTTTATAATTTTATACTTTTGGCCAGAATTATAAAAATTTGACCAGAATTATAATTATAACCTGATATTTTCAGGACCCCACCCACCCACCAAAAAATCACGTAATTTCTGGAAGCCCCCTAAGCAATGTTGTACATTTTACTGTCCCAGCCTTTTTTTGCTATGTCCCAACGTCCCAACGTCCTAGCGTCCCAAGTGTCCCAACTATGTCCCAAGCCTTAATAATTAATAAATTAATTTAAAAAAAATATATGATTATATATTTTTTAGGTGCTAAACACATTTTTAAAAAAATTTAATTAGATTATCTTAATAAAATTTTGAGTAATTTCAATTTATAAAATTGTCCCTGACTGACTAATGTATCAGAGGGCTATACCGGTGATCACAAGTAGGATTGACATGCGAAGCTTGGACCAGAGGGTTTAAATAGGCAATCCCCTAGTCGGATTGTAGGTATGGCAACTAGTGTAGAACCTTCGGGCGGACTACTTAAATTAGACAACCAAAAGTTGTACGTGTGGCTAGTTGTACTCTCATTCAATGTAATTCAATTGTGGGTGCGCCCAAAGAGGCACCCTTGATCCACAGGCTTGATTAAATAAACTCTTACCCAAAGCGGGAACTTTGACACAAAAAAAAAAAAAAATAAAATAAAATTGTCCCAAAATGTCCCAAAATGTCCCAACGTATGTCCCAACTGTCCCGTGTACAACACTGCCCCTAAGTATAGATCATCTTGATTTGGTTTTTTTTATTGTTTTTGTTTACTTGCCTTTGCTTCTTTTGCTTTACTAACTGATTTTTTTATTTTTTATTTTTATTCATTTATTTAGCTTGTTATCCCTTGTCATGCTGTTATAGTTGGTGTCGTAGTTGGTGTCGTCATTGGTGTCGTCTTTGGTATCATCGTTGGTGTCGTCAATGTTGCCGTTAGATTTCCTCTGGATTTGGCATTCATATTTCTCAGCTGTTTTTGTGGGTTGATATTGCATTCGTAGATGTGGTCTTTTGGGTGGTCTTTCGTATTTTTCTGATATTTTTATGGATAGTCTTATAGATATGGAATTATCACCGTTCGTCATTGGTGCCGTCGTTGCTGGTGCCTCCTTTTTAGTCCTTTTTGTCGTTGGTGTCGTTGTTCATTGGTGCTATTTTTGTCTTTGGACAGTCATTCTTACTGTGTGCCGTATCATACCATATATGCTAAAAGAAGATAGAATGGGCTTAGGGTTAGAGTTATAGTATTAGTATTAGTATTAGTTATACGGGGTTTAGTGTTAGCATTAGTTAGTGTTCGTTAGTGTTAGTGTTAGCTATTCAGGGTTTAGTGTTAGTTAGTGTTAGTTAGTGTTAGTTATATGGGGTTTAGTGTTAGGGTTAAGTTAGATAGTAGCACAAAATTATGTAAATGTAGATATATATTAGTTGTATAATAAATATAAAATAAATATAATTAAAGTGAAATATGTATAGTATAAAAAACTTGACAGTCAGGCGCATTCTTTAGGGTTAGAGATTAAAATTAGAGGTTATAGATTTGATAGTAGGTACGGTTTATAAAAGAAAAATTCATCAAATTAAAGTTAATTTTTCTACTAACCCAACTCGAAAAAAGACTATATTAGCGCCTACCCTAACCCTAACCATAAAAAAGGGTTACATATATACATGTTGGCAAAACCTATAGGATTTGGGATTGGGCTATGGACAAACCCGGACAAATAGGTTTGTCCACCTATATTTAAAAATCCCATGTAGCAAAACTGGACAAATCCCAATCCCAAATCCCAAATCCCAAACCTATCCCAAACCTATCCCAAATCCCAATCCCAAATCCCAATCCCAAATCCCAAATCCCAATCCCAAATCCCAATCCCAAATCCCAATCCCAAATCCCAATTCCAAATTCCAATCCCAAAATCCTAATTTAAATTCTAATTACAAACTATATTATTAAGAGAAGTGCAGTAAATTACATGATTAGAGTTTACATAGGTCCAGACCCTTCCCCCTAGTGATAGGACTATTGACCAATCAAATTTTATAAAATTTAAAAAAAAAAACTCAAAAACATCTTTGACTTGAAAATAAGCTATACCATAGTTGCTACATAGTAATGTTTAAATTTTACTAAGCAAATCGATTAAAATTGCTTAAGTAAACTTATTCAAAATGTCAAAATACACACTTATCACAAATTTTTATAAGTATTAGAGAATTTTTTATTAATTGATTTTTGATTTTTATGTTTAACAGAAAAATTAAAATTTTTTAAAAAAATATATTTGATGAACGTAGTTAAATAATAAAAAATTCTTCAATTTTAATAAAATTTTAGAGTATGTATATTTTGGTCTTCCAAACAAGTTGCGATTAACTAAATCAATTTTACTTCAATATTATTGGCTATTTATACTATATATATAAAGAACATAATGGATGGGACCCCTTTCTCTCTAAAAAATTACGAAATTTACAGTACTTCCCTAAATATATATTTATTTTATATAAACAAAATTTTTTAATATTAAATATATATTTATTTTGAGTGATATAGGCTATAGGCTATAGCTTATTCCATTCAAAACAAATATGTATTTAATAATTAAAAATTTTGTTTATATATTTAATAATATATTTAAATTTTAAATTTTAAATTTGGTATTGGAATTTGGGATTGGGATTTGGGATTGGGATTTGGGATTTGGGATTTGGGATTGGGATTTGGGATTTGGGATTGGGATTTGGGATTTGGGATTTGGGATTGGGATTTGGGATAGGTTTGGAATTGGGAATTGGGATTGGGATTTTTCCAGTTTGGGATTTGGGTTTATCCAATTGGGATTTGGGTTTGGGTGGGATTTTAAAGATTTTTAGTTTTGCCAACAAGTATAGTTACATATAAAAATTAAAACTTGCAAGTCTACATTAACTGTACATATGATCAAAATTTAATATAATTTTCAATAGCAGTACAGATTCGAGCGGACATACGAAAATTATACTAAATTTTGATCGTATGTACGGTTAATGTAGACTTGCAATTTATATGTAATTCTTTTTATGGTTAGGGTTAGAGTAAGTTCTAATATAGTCTTTTTTTCAGGTTGGGTTAGTAAAAAAATTAACTCTAATTTGACTAATTTTTTTTTTTTATAAACTGTATGTACTATCATAAATTCAACATGTCTGTTCTAAATTGCATTTCCATACTATACTACTTTACTATATCTCCTTGGTACTTGGTAGATCATGCATCCCAATAAAATTAACCGATTTTATATGTCACAGACTATAATGAAATCAGTTAAAATGAAATATGAAATTCTATTTAATCCTTTTATACTTGTTTAATATAAACTCTATAACCTCTAATCTTAATCCCTAATCCTAAAGAATGCGCCCAACTGTCAAGTTTTTTATACATATTTCTCTTTAATTACATTTATTTCATATTTATTATACATATTATACAACTAATACGTATCCAGGGTTGGGGTCTCATAGTCTAATGGTCTAAATGCTCAACCCTTACAGCCAAGGTCTTTGGTTCAAATCCTACTAGAAACAGTTTCTAGGAAAATTTGGATACAAGATCCTGTGAAAGTCCATATGAAGTATGAATCTGGTTTTAGAAATTTCCAGAAGGAGATCCATTGTGAAGGGTTGGCACTATAAATGACGGTCCAGTTACATGAAGGTTGCTCGAGTAATTTCTTGGCGGGCAAGGGCAAGGTAGCACCAACAACCCTAAGGCGATCTTGGGGATCTTGATTAGGAGGATAACATGACTATAACACGAACCCGAGTGGTAAAAAAAGTGGTGAACACAAAGGGATCATCTGTGGTAAAAAATTGGTCTAAACTTGATAAAAAACACCTCTAGCACCGGTACCAAACCTAAATTGGAAGAAAACTATTACTATAGAGGTAGATCTGTGAATTGGGGATACAAACAAAATGACGAATCACCTGGTGGGAAGTACAATATAAGAAATAAAGCTCACTGGCCTAACCAACAGTAGAACACCAACTGCTCTACAAGAAGTTGGAAGTAGTACAGAAATGTATTATGAAATCCAGTTGGGTGTAGCTTTGTCACATAGGAGGAGTGAGAGCTAGCTTGCTGAGGATAGGGGTGGTTCTTACTTGGGCCAGTTACGCAACACAACCAGTGCTCACCTACCTTTAGGGGAAGTATCTGCTAACCAATCCAGATAGATATCTGCAGTAATATACGATAGATTACTGAGAGTAGTAGGTAAGTAAAGCTTAGCTTGGCCCCCACCAATGTATGGGTAATCTCAGGACACCAAGGTTTAGGAAGTAACCGTGAGGTTATGATCGTCTGGGCAAAACCTCTGTACCTACTTGGAAGTATAGGATCGGCAATATGAAAGAAGCAGTGAATATAGTAAGTAGCGGAATGACAAAATAGGGAGTAGCCAGAAATCCAGGTTATACAGAAAATGGAGTATGAAAAGCTCTGGTAGGTTTAGGTCACAGATAGTCAAGAATGTCTGAGTCTTTTGTACTTAATATAGTATAATATTGTATCACATAATATATACAAACATATACTTAATAATAAAGTCTTTGAGGNTAAAAAAAAAAAAAAAAAAAAAACAAAAACTAATACGTATCTATACTTATATAATCTCAAGCTATTATCTAACTTAATCCTAATACTAAACTTCATATAACTAATACAAACTAATACTAAATCCGCATCACTAATACTAACACTAAACCCTATATAACTAATACTAATACTAATACTACAGTGCGCGACACTTAAAGACTAAAATAATTTTAAAATCTAATAGCTTTTGATTCAGAAAAGATATCAAAAAAAGAAAGCCGCTACCTTGTAGTTTAGTTAATTTACTACAACTTAGCGGCTTTGTTTTTTAAAAAATTATTATTTGTTTTAAAGTTATAACATTTTAAAGATGCTTAATTTTTATATGATACGTAAAAAAATTGCCAAAAATGGGACAAATTATGTGACTTAGTCTTCTATGATTGGTCAATTTTAAAAAATAAAATTTTACAAATTTTTAGCCAATCAGATTTTAGCAAATAAAAATATAAAAATTAAATTTTAGCCAATCAAAATGTAGAAAATCAGCAAGACATCAAAATTTACTATAAAAATTTTCAAAATGTGACAAAGTCATGTGATTTTAGTCTTTAAGTATCATGCACTGTATAACTCTAACTTTAAGCCCATTCTATCTTCCTTTAGCGTATATAGCATAATACAGCACATAGCAAGAATGGTTCACTAAAGACAAAAAAAGCACCAACGAATGACAACACCAACAACAAAAAGGACTGAAAAGGAGCACTGACACCAATAATGAACAGATAATTCCATATCTATAAAACCATCTGCAAAAATGTTAGAGAAATACAAAAGACCACCCAAAAGACCATATCCACAAACGCAAGATCAACTCACAAAAACGGTGGAGAAATATAAACTACCAAATCCAGAAAAAATCTAACAACAATATTGATCACACCAACGACGACACCAAAGATGACACCAACTACGACACCAACTACGACACCAATTATGATAGCATGATGAGGGATAACAAGCTAAATAAATGAATAAAAAAAAATAAAAAAAACCGTTAGGGTGCTGACATTTATTAGGTAATATTTTAGGGTGTAGGGGGGTCAAGAAAAATCTTACCTTAGTTAAATTTGATTGGCCAAAATTCTATTTATAGATCTTACCTAGGGGTGGGGGTAAGCCCCTATAGTAAATGGATATTAGGTAATAAATGTCAGCGCCCTTAGTAAAGCGAAGGAAGCAAAGGCAAGTAAACAAAAACAAATAAGATAAATAAAAAAAGCCAGATCAAGATGATCTATACTTATCTGTCTGGCTCTGCGATGCACAGCCGATTTTGCATCGGCAATCGGATCAACACATGAATATTTTGATTATATGATCTTTTTGTTATTTGATTGGTCAAAAGACCAAAGATATATAAACTATATATCTCTGGCCAAAGATATTTAAAAAAACCCTTTAAGTTATAATAAATTTATATAATTATTTTTTAGTTATACACTTTTTTTTAAATAACCAATCAAATTACAACCAATCAAAATTTAGAAAATTATAAAATATCAAAAATCAATCATTTGAATAATTTTAAAATTATTAAAATTTAAATTTCAAAATGTAACATTTCTATCTCTAAGTGTTTTACACTATATATATTTTAATTTTAAATTAATTTAATATATTTTAGAGTAAATTTAGTCTGACTAAAATGCAAACAAAATATTATAAAATTACTATAATTATAATAAGTTATAGCATAAGATACTATAATCTAATACTATTATATTATAACAGATTAGTAGCATTATATTTGTACTTTTAGAACTAGTATAGTGGGTGACAATATAAGATATCCACTTTTTATTATTAAAAAGGTACCAAATTTAGATAAGGCACTATAAAACATCCAACTTTTTACTAAGATGTGCCAAATTTAGAATAATATAATACAAAAATAATTAATTTTTATTGGCTTATGCATATTTATACTATATAGATCAGCACCAAAGTTTTGATTTATATATAAAATAACTAAGTTTAAACTGTTATAACATTATTAAAAATAAAAATAAAAGAAAATTCTCTTATAAAATATAGTTTGGGTTATAAACTATCAATTTGTAAAGGGTGTGGCACCTTAGAGAAGTGGTCAAGGTATCACCCCCAAGCGGCAGGTTGACAGTTCGAATCCTACTAGCGACGTTTTGAAGTTAAATCTGCGTTCGGTGATTGTGGCTTATGAACGGTTGGGCGCTAAAACCTGTAACCTTGGTCCCACCATCTCGAATGGGAGCCCGCGGGCGCAATGATGTATGTGTTACATCACAAATCCAGAGAACCAGAAAAAACCCACAAGAACCCGTTTGGCAAGACCCGAGTTAGGGGGTAGTGAAAATCGGTCCTTACGGTATGCGCCAAGAGAAGACGGATACCTCGATCGGAACGAACCTAATAAGGGCAGGTAGCCTCAGTTACCAAATCCAGGCAATGGTACATGTATGGGACATGGAAGGTGCATCCGGTAGGCTCTTGTGCAAGGGTAAAGTAGCCCTTAGGTCGTCGATATCCAAAAGGGTAGTGGCCCATAATATCTGTATTAAAAATGTAGTGCGTCAGGTAGTAATAGGAGGACCATGAACCAGAGGGTTTAAATAGGCAATTCTCGTAGTTGGGTTGTAGGTATGGCAGCTAGTATAGAACCTTTGGGCGAACTACTTAAATTAGGCACCAAAAGTGCACATGTAGCTAGTTGTATCCTCATTCATGTAACAAATATTACGTCACATAACTCTTAATAAAATCCCGGCCATAGCACACGGCCTCTAAACTTAAAAAAAAAAAAAAAAAAAAAAAAAAAAACTATCAATTTGTAAGAGGGGTTTTTGAGTTAATATTTTTTGGCATTTTTAAAACAACTAATAAAATTGGATATTTTAAGCTGTCCACTTAATATTTGTCATTGCTATAAGTATAAAATAATGCTTATAAATGCTATTTTGAAAATAGAACCTTTTAAAGAATAGTTTATATTTCTCAAATTAATATCTATGAGCATTCCAAATTAATGCACATTATAGTGTAATATATAAAAACTTGAATAATATATAAAGTCATATTTGAAAACTGCTATATGGGCTTTTTTTAAAAAAAGATTATATAAAGTGTTCTGTATTAAAGGGCCTATTTTACAATTTTTTGAAAAAAATTTTTTTTAAAGAATTTAATATTTTGCACATGTGCGCTATAGCGTACCTCATATGATTTGGTGTAATATAAAATCAAAACAACTAAAATAACCTATTTTTTTTGTTATATAAATTTAGGATGAGGTTAGAATAGTATGTAGGCGAGAAAAAGGTTTTTATAGTAAAATTTTGCAAGAAATTTTTTTTGTTAGAGCACGAAGAGTGGTTTTATAAGAGCCACAGACAATTTTTAATTTTATATTACACCTGATTCTACGATCTGATTGGTTTATCAGATAGGTGTATTACAATGCATATGCACTAAATTACATAAACCTTTTTTAAATTCATATAAATTTTAACATGATTGATATATATTTTTTTTAAGGCCTTTGGTCTTTATTAGATATATATCAATTATTACAATATTGTTGTACAATTTCTATACTATCTACTTAGTACCGAAACTAGGACTAATTTATCTATGACCTAAAACTACTAAAGCCTTCCAAATTCCCATTTATATGGCTAACCTGGCTTTGACGTCCCTTTCCAACATACAATAGGACCCCGAACCCGAAATATACATAGATAGGTCAGATTAATTATAGAGTTACTAGAAAAGGAAAAATCTGCAGAAAAAACTTCAAAAATAAGCAAAAAATTACTATAAATAGAAAAGATTTGTATAAAAAACCTCAAAAATAAGCAAACTTATATTTGACCTATTTATGCATATTTTGGGGTCCTTCTACAATTGGTATTCACATGTTCATCACTTTACACACACTACTAGTATCGTCCCTTCCAATATGGTATGTGGGTGCTTTATGCTTCCAGATTGGTGTACCTGAGTATTTAGGGATATTAATGGAGTACTCCAGGGTGGTGTGGAGCGTACTCTACCAAAGTAATACCCAAAACTACACCATACTAGAGTACACCACCTCAGAGCAAACTCTATAATTAAACACTGAAGTATTAATCTATTATAAGCCAAATATATAAGTCGGGCATACTCTGAAGTATAACCCAAAGTATAATTCGGTATATAATCCGGAGTAAATTTATATATTTATAGTATAGGATTTTATATTTATATAATAGTTATTCCAGTGTATAAACCACTTTACAGTTGATATAATAGTGGCTCCAGAGTATAAACTATTTTATATTAATAGTATTACTCTAGAGTGATTTACTTCTTTTAGGTATATTTTAATAAGCCGGAGTAGAGTAATGCCTAAATTACGCTAGTATGGAGTGGCTTATACTCCTAAGTTACTCCGGAGTATTATATACCATTAATATCCCTATGAGTATTCCCCCTATTGGCGTACTTCTCAGAAGTTCGTATCTCAAGCCATACAGCTGCCTCTACCACATTGGGTAAGTATCTCAAGCCTGCATGCTGCCGCAACTAACTGGGTTCCTGCGTCTTCAGGGCCCAGAATTTAACGTTCCATGATTGATATTTTTTAATTATAAATAAAGTTGATTTGAATAGTGAAAAATAGAGATAATATAAAAAAATATTATATAAGCTATCTAAGACCAAGCACTTTACAAGATTACCTACATCAGCAAATTTATAATGGCGTAATCTTACGTAAGATCTTACGAACCGTAATATAAGCAAAATATTACGTAATATATTTCAAAAATATTTCGAAATATTAATATTTCGAAATATTACGAAAGTAATTTCGAAATATTTCGAAATATATTACGAAATATTTTGAACCCTTTCAAAATATATTACGAATTAGGGGCATCCATAAATAACGTTATACAAGAGGGGGTTGGACAAATGATAACGTTTTTCTCAATAAGTAGGAGTGAATCAAAAGGATTTTAAAAAATTTTTTTATATAGTAGAGGGGGGTCCAGCGCTACTATGAGGGGGTACATAACGTTATTTATGGGTGCCCCCTTATTTTGAACCCTTTCAAAATATTTAGGACTAGAGAACCAAGCTGGATCAGTAGATCTGTAACTTGGATCGCGCATTAGACTGATTTTTCGAAATTTCGAAATAGTTCGATGATGTTCAAATTCTGTACTACAAGATCAGATTAGATCTTTTGTTTATCTTAAATCTTCTATTTTGTTTTTTTTCACTTTTTTATTTTCGTTTCTTTTCGTTCTTTTTCGTTCCATTTTTTGATTTCGTTTGTTTTTTTTCATTTTTTATTTATTTATTTATTTTTTAATTTTTTTATTTTATTTTTATTTTGGCACTTTACAAGAAAAACAAACACTTTTCGAAACCTTGCGCATGCCAACTACGACTTCCGACACATTCAAGAACACACCCCACAGCAATTCCTAAATTCAAGAACGCTTTTTTGGAGAAATGGTCACAAGTTTTCGCAAGTTTTCACAAGTCTTCGCAAGTTTTTACAAGTTCTTGCAAGACTTTGCTTCATTTATTTTTTCATTTCATGTTTTTGATTTTGTATTTTTTGGTTTATTTTTGAAATTTTTTTATTTCATTTCGGCACTTTGCGAGAACAGAACCCTTACTTCCTGGCACTTTGCAAGAAAACCAACCCGGACTTTTTCAGCACTTTGCGCCTTTTTGGAATTTCAGAATTTGCAAGAACGTGATCCTACGAAGATTTGGACTTCGTTTATTTTTTTTTTATTAGACTTTTTGTTTTTTCATTTTTTTTTTTTTACTTATTTTTTTAATTTTTATTTTATTTTATTTATTCCTAACTTCTTCGACACTTTGCGACATTCCTGGTACTTTCTCTGGCCTTTGCAAGAATATTTAGAAAAGAGAGCAAAACATCGTTATAGCCAAAAGTAAAGGGTGCCTCCAAAGCTTTGTTAGAATATAGTATATATCCGGATCAAAAAGAGCTTAAAAAGGCGGTTGAAGACTATCTGCATGCAAATAATAATAAATTTTTTCGAAGTTTTTCTAAAAGGAAGTGGGATATATATTATAAAAAAAAAATATTAGTCAAAGCGAAGTGATAGAAAACAAAGAAGCAAAGATAATAGCTAACTATAGGGTGAGCGAAAATAAGTGCATAGGGCTAGTTTTTTTGTATATAGTAATAGAATTAGATACGACAAAGTGCAAAAGTATTTAAAATAATATATAATAATGTTAATAATTAAAATATAATATATAATAAAGTTTAAAAATTTTTAAATATAATTAAAATTTAATAATAAATAAAAAAATATAAAATTTTATATTAAATTGCGAAACCGTGCGAAATATTGTGAAAATCTGTAAAAAAGCGTAATTATGTGAATATGTATATCGTTTAAAAAGTTTTAAAAATTTGCAAAAATTTGCAAAATATTGCGAAACAATGCGAAAATATCAAAATATTACCTCCTGCGCGCATTAGTTTATTGATCTGCATGAGTACGCGACCCCTGTAGGGAGAGTAATTTTGCATTTTTTTTATTTGCAATATATTTCGAAATATTTCAAAATAATAACTGCAATATTACTGTAATATAGCATAATATATTGCGTAATCTACCGCATCGATCGTAAGATTTTTGTAATATTACGGGCCGTAATATCTTACGTAAGATTACGTATATATAATTCGCTAATGTAATACAGTAAAGATATCAACTTTTTATTTTATTATAAAAAAGGCGCCAAATTTGGATGAAGACACTATAAAGTATCCACTTTTTTACTAAGGTGCACCAAATTTAAAATAATATAACACAAAAATAACTAGTTTTTATTGGTTTATACATGTAGATCAGTGCCAAATTTTTGATTTATATATAAAATAGACAAATTTTAAACTGTTATAACACAGTTAAAAATAAAAATAAAGAAAAATCCTCTTTCAGAAATGTAGGTTGGGTTATAAATTATCAATTTGAAAGAGGGTTTTTTGATTTAATAATTTTTTGTTAAGTTATAACATTTTTAAACCAACTAATTAAACGTGAATATCTTTAGCTGTTCCATACTGTAGTTACTAGTTATGTTTAACCAATCAAATTATAAGATTTAATTAATCCTTAATTAATTAGTTCAAAAATCAAACCAAATAATTAAACTCAATTTCAAAATAAGATATATATAAAAATGGGTCCTTTTAATATAGAACACTTTATATTTAAAATCTTGATATTGGGTAAAAATATTATATTTAAAAACAGATAATTACTAAATAGAACATATTTGAAATTATACTAATAAAATAAGTATTTTAAATCTTATATTTGAAATATGATTATAAAATTTAAAAATCTGTTTTTTTTTCTTAGAGAATAATGTATATTATACTTTTTAATAAACAAATCTATATTTTAATAAAAATAAATAAATAAGATTAAAATTATTACTTAATATTTGAATATAGTTTATATACCAATATAAAATACTAATAAAAAAAAAATTTACTATAATAATGCCAAATATAAACTTATATAGATTATTCAATTTTTAGCATATAATCATTGTTGGCAAAATGAAATATAATCAACTTTCCATAAGTGCATTCTTTATAAGTGCACTTCACATGGGGATTATAGAATATCAGTATGGTACGACATGCCAGATCAGTATGGTATGGATGCAATTTTATCAAACCGTACCATATTGATCTGCTATTATATTAAATATATATATATTAGCAGAACAGTATGGTACGCTTTGATAAAATCCATACCATACGGATCTGGTGGCTATACAATTTTTACATTTTTTATCGTTATATTTGTTTCCTTGAATAACTAACAAACGGACTAGATATCTTTAATATAAGTTTTCACACATGATATATTTTTTCAATGTTTTTATCATACTAATTTTTCTTTATTGTAGACATTAACGTTCAATTTTCTTGAACAATTTGCCGGTCACGTAATATTCCGACGTCAATTAGCCAATTAAAAATCAGGATCAGGAGTAACGTAAAGAAATTCGTTTGATTTGCAAAAATCGTATTTGGAGTGTCTTCAATTAAAAGGGCCCATTTTTACATATATTTTATTTTGAGATATTTGAGTTTAATTATTTGTTTTGATTTTCGGACTGATCCGGGATCAATCAAATTTCACGATATTGATTGGTTAAAGACGGCAGGTGACTATCGGGTAAACTCGTGACGTGTTGGCTCTACGCAGCCTCATGTAATTTTTCTTTTTACATTATCTTGATTTTTTATTATGTAATTCGACTTTCATTTATAATTAAAAAAAGTCAATCATGTCAAAATTTATATGAATTTAACGAAAACTCATTTTTCAAAAAAATGTAAAAATGGGCCCTTTTAATTGAAGGCACCCCATTTATCGTAAGATTTATACTAGAAATCATCTTTCTGGCCTAACAAAAAGTTTCCTCGCACAATTTTGCTATATAATGCACCTTCTAAACACCAACATGGACCCAAACCCTAACGAAATTGAAATCAATTTTTTCTCAAAGACAATTGATGCCGGAAAGTCACGTGACAGGAAAATCGATCCTACTTCCTGTCAATTTCATTGTATAGCTACCAGATCCGTATGGTATGGTATGGTGTGGATTTTATCAAATCGTACCATACTGTTCAGCTAATATATAGATTTAATATAATAGCAGATCAGTATGGTACGATTTTTAAATACTATTTTGACTATATTTATGCAGTTCAGTATGGTACGGTTTAATAAAATTGCATCCATACCATACTGATCTGGTATGTCGTACCATACTGATATTCGCAATACCGCATTAACATCCCTAATTTTATCAAAGCGTACCATACTGTTCTGCTAATATATATTTAATATAATAGCAGATCAGATAACATCCATACCATACTGATCTTGCATGTCGTACCATACTGATATTCTATAATCCAAATGGACCAATTTTTAAAATCTGTACCATATTGATCTGGTTTTATATAGCATTAGAGTTAGAAATTATAGCTGATTAGTATTGTATAGGTTTAAAATTTAGCCTGTACTAGTACTTGTATTTCAAATAAACTATATTTAAATATATAAAAATTTATAAATATTTGAATATAAATTATAATATTCATGAATATTCAAAAATATATTCGAATATATTAATAATAAATTAATTATGAATATTCGAATATATACAAAGATTTATGAATATAAGTACTAGCCTGTACTATTGATCTCGCCTATACCATACTAATCTGCTGTAATTTCCTTTTTCTATAAGTACGCTTTCTTTCTATGAGTGCACTTCATTTTTCTAAGAGTTCCTTTCACATGTATTTTCTTTCTATAATGCACTTCACATACTTCTTTCTATAAGTACTTTCTTTCCATAATTTTATCTGCCTAATGTAATTTACATTATAAGTTATATAGATTATATAGATTACTTTCCATAAGTGCGAATTCCGTGAATGAAATGCTTGCGTATGGATTTATTGGATTCAATAAAATCCACTCTATGGGCGTTATTGCACTTATATAGTAAATTTAATGTACTGTTGTGCAGCTACTTATTAACCCACGACTATTCAGACATCACAATTCCAATAATCTAATATTTGATCCAGAAATTGATACTTCTTTAACATTTGAACCTCAAAGAATAAAATAATATATTAAGTTAACCAATTATAAATTTATTCATGATAGAAGATACCATATAGCTACGAAATAACATGCAGAGGTGTAATTTCAAATTTTGGCCTAAATTAAGCTTAATTCGGGCTGAAATTCAAAATAACGCTTTTGCGTGTTATTTTGTGACTATACAGTAAATTTTCTTGCATTAAAGTTCTTTGATATTTAAAATCAAAGGACGCCATGGTGAAATATTTTATAACTTTTGATTAGTAAAATTAATTTCCCCACTTAATTCACTGCATAATTTTTCTAGTTAGTAATAATTTATAGATAGTATAAAGAATGCTATTTATGAGCTAATAGTGAATTAATAACGATGATAATTTAAAAATTTTATACTTTTGTATAATGATTTTAAACACAATCAATCACACTATCATATTTTTTTCAATCTTCTTGACGTGATCGGCAGAGGATGTCATGTGACGTTATTCATTATATGTTTTGATAACTAGTTTTTAAATTTAAAAAAACTGCAGTAAGTGATTGGACATATTGGACCTGGACGTGTCCAAGTATTATGTCCAATGTCTAGTCCAGCCCAATAGCATAAAAAATCGTTGGACATATGTCCAGTGTCAACACTGGCAAGCCACATAGGTAATTAGATAGATTTTATTCTACATCTCCCGAGAGAGAAATCTCTAATGGGCAAAATCATTTAATGTATTAAATGCCTAATTGGAATGTTTGGTTTGGAGATAGCGGCTATTGTCAGGTTTTTATGGTCAGATCACAATAAAGTTAGTGCCAGTTTCCGTCAATGTAAGCTGATTATGAGTTAGATATATTAGTCAACTTAGCCAATTTTTGGAAAATCGACCTGTTAACTCTTATAGAATTGATCGCGTTCTTTTTATCGTATTTACATTATGCATTATAGGAACTCTGAATCTAAAGTATATTTATAGTTGGTTTTGGAATTTTGTGAATTCAGAATCCGGTTAAGTGGATTTGTATCCTAAAACAATTTAGGTGTAAACAAAATTTATTATAAATCGTATACTTGAGTCTTAAAATTTCTTTGATTGATTTTGATTTCAAGAATCAACCCAGATTGGTGTTTATTTTATTACCCGGCCGACTAAGTCAGTTAACCCGATTTTTATAACATCGACTTAGTCGATAGTTTAAAGATTCGATTACAGATATGATCAAGATGCATTGACCAGTAACTTCATAGTTACATACTTTCGTAAGCCATTAATAGAATCATGATACTTACTATCATAAATTTCCGGCAACCCTTACATTGCACTCAGATTCTACGTGCAAATGAGTTAATTTTTTTAAAAACGGCTTGAACTCAACGTGATTGTATTTTTGTCAAAGATAGATACAATACAGCCAATTGTAATATTGCAGGTTTATTAGCTCAAATCTGACAATACTGATTTTCTTACAATATAGCTATTGCCCGCTTCTTAGACTATAAACTTTTTTGTTTAAAAAAGAAAATGTAAATAAAAAAAAACAAATTAATTTTTTTCGAATAATTAATATAAATAAATACCCATTTTAAAATGAGAGTTGTAGTTTAAGTCATCCACGTATTTATGTGTCTGCTTGGCTTGGATTCATCCTTTTCTTCGATTTAAAAGTTTGAAACTTGAAATTTCATTGCGGGCATATTTGCTGGTGGGGTTTTTTCTCAATAATAAAAAACGAAAAAACTAGTCATTCCAAATTCCTCACATGATATACCAAAGCATATTTCGATTTCTTGAAAAAAATAAAATGCTTTTGAGTTATTTGCGTATGTGATTTCAACTTCTTATCAAGAAATCGACTTGTCATGCTTAATAATACCTTGGTTTAAAAAGTAGTGTTGCAGGTAAATCTGTTATGGGTACTTTGCATTGTATATAAAGACTTCTTTATTCTCCTTAGTATCATCTTACTCAGATTTGCGGTATTATTTTGCAGGATTAAATAGAGAAGGAACTGGTGTTTGTTTAAACAAAACTTGGAGTGACCTAATACGACTTGATATTTTCTTGTTTATTAATTTAAACAAACTAAATACAATGATCAGATATTGATGGCTAGTAATTCCCAATATGCGTTTGATTAAATTTGAGATGATGGAGGCAAAGTCTTTTATTTTGTTGTGCCATAATTATAAGGGCCAATTTATTCTTCGACCTTTTATAAAAGAGAAAGTGACGCGTTAAATTTTGTTAGCTAAACATGTCGTGTATATTTATACTTTTTTTGGACTAGTCCTGATGTTAACTGCGTAAAGCAATTTATCATTCTTGAATTTTTGTTTGTCTGATATTACAAATTTCATAATATAGAAAAAATTTTCTTTAATTTACTGTATAAAAATCTGCGAAAATAAGAAAATTTTTCCGTAAGCTATACGCCATACCTGTCAGATAACAATTAATTAGGAATAATTGTAAGCATGATATTTATATTTATGACCTTATAATTGTCGATTTGTAATGAATAATAATTTTTTATTGACTTTTACTAAAACGCATATTGTCTCAAAAACTATTCTAAGTAAAAATACTAAAACCCTTCCCAAACTCTAATCCTAAACACTAATCCTAATGTAGTGCAAACCTTGAAAAAATATAAAAAAATTAATAATACTTGATTTTATTATTTTATTAGAATTAAAAAAATAAGATTTTTAGATCACTAAATATTAATAAACATTTATATAATAAATTAAATAGTAATAATGATATTAGGTGTTATAAATTTTGATAAACTCAAAAAATAAAATCTTTGTTTTTTAGGACTATTTCTTAAGTAATCACTCCTTAAGTTCTTATACTTCAAAATTTATCAAACGCAAAATTAAACTTTCAACATAGCAAATCTTGTTTTTTTATTTAGTATGATTTGTCCAAAATACAATTATATTAAATTATGATATTTACAGTTCTAAATGAGATATAAAAATTTATTAAACTGCAATAGAAATAGCTTGATTTATTAATAACCATTTGTCTTTTTTTTTTTATTTTAAAATTTCAATATCCAAACATTAATTCTAATTAAATTTAATTTCTGAAACTAAATTAACCAAACATTTCGGAAATTATGTAGATAAGGTATGAGATCTTTCGCTTAACTACGCTCAGCTTTAGGGTAAAAACCCGCAATTTAATTTAAACAGAGGAATGCCTCAATTCAAAAAGCTTATTAAATGTTACTATAAACGTTGTTTTAAATAAACGTTATTGTAAATGTATTGTCTTAAGCTATTAAAGTACTTTGGTACTTATTTATTGATCTTCTAATTTGTGTCTTTTAGCATGCTTATTGATATTATCACCTTCAACAGACGTACTATCCTGGGGTGCAGAATTTATGATGTCTTGTTTACGTTTTTCACTAAAAAACCCGTAACAGATAGCGTGACTCAGTTGGAAGCTGACACAAAACATATCCTTATTAGGAGCTACTTTTCTAACAAAATGAATTTTATATGTATCTTCTTGTAAAGGATGTCCTAAAACTGTATTGATCCGCTAAATGCAGATTCAAAAAAAAATTAGTAATTGAATACCCCTCAATTCTGAATAATTCAATATTCTTACTTCAACAATCTCGCTCTCGGGTGTATCACTCTTAGAGAAACAATAGCAATGGATCATTGGTAACTCTAAATTTAGAGATTTGAACAATGTCTCTTTATCTTTCCAGAGACCTCTAAATGCGTCTAGTTGGTAAAAATCAGATCAAAATCATAAATTCTCAATTTTTAATAATATTAAAGAAGATAATATCTATCAAAATTACCCAAAAATTCTATAGCTGTTGCCGGTAGATTCATGACGAAATGATTAAAATTACAAGAGTTCTGTTTTTGTAATGTCGCATTACTTTTTACTTTTGAAGTTTTAGATGATTCTGCGTTGTCATCATATGCTTTTTGTAGATCTAATACAGCCTTACTTATGAATAATTTTCCATCTAAATTATATGGATAGACTTTGTCGTATACCTAACAAAAAAGACCGGATAAATAGTATATTATATTATATGTTTAGTTAATTATATGCTAAACAATAATTACAATAAATGATTACCTTGTTTAATTTAATGTTTTCCACAAGATAATTATATGATGCGGGATTTAAATCATTTGCATATACGATGCAACCTTTTTTAGCAGCTGGAATTGCAAATGGACCAACACCAGCAAACACATCACCTATATAGATTTAATCGATATGAATAAGCATTATAAGTATGCTAAAGAAATAAATGTTTCATGTATACAGATAAATTTCACTTACATATATAATCACCCTTTTTAAATATTGACAGTAAACGGCCATGTTCAGTATGTAATCGCGAATTCCAATACACTTGTGAGAAATCAAACCGAAATCTACAATTACTTTCTTTCTAGTATAACATAAATTTACATAAGTAGCATTAAAAATTTGGTTTTTGTCGTAATTAAGTTATAATTAAGTTATAAAAAATAGTTTACAACAAACCACTTCTGCAATCATATTATTTTCTCCTGCTAAAACCTCCATCTTGAAAAATCGATAGGTCGTGTCTATCACGTCTGTCTTATTGACAACAGTTGCGATCTTTGGATTTTTCTAATTAAATTTACAAAATTAGACATTGGATGTTTGTCAAGTATTAAGAATAAAGATATTGAAAAAAAGATATTTATATTACATCAAGAATGACTTGACCAATTATATGCTTCCATGGTAGGAATTCATTACGTAAATTCATGTGTGCTAAGATTGAATAAATAAATAAAGATCTATTAATAAAAAATAAAATTACAATCTCTTCACAAACAAGAACAGGGATGGCATTTCACTATGTCCAATTGGTTTCAATTTTTTTTGGACATATGTCCATTTTCAATTGGACATATGTCCAAAAAAAATAAATCCTATTGGACATAGTGACATGCCATTCTAGAACAAGAAGTATTCTTACCAATATGACCAACCTGTGTAAACGATGTTGGAGATTCAACACCACTGGGTAATATTGCTTTAATTATATCATCTTAACATGTAGTGTAAAAGTAATTTTATACAATTAAAATATTATCTGACTTTTTTCTAAAAAAAAAAAATCATAAATATTTACCAGCACCCCAATAATCATAATTCAATTCCACTGAATGCCTTACGATACCAAGTCCCTCATTATTTATGAAATTTTTAATATCGCTAGGTATATTGTCTAGTTCTAAATTAAATAGGTAAAATGCAACACCATTACTATTTGTATATAACATATAATGAGCACATAGGTTCTCGCTCAGCACTTAAAAAAAACGTCATTCATTCGTAAATTAATGTTTAGACAGACTTGAATGTACCTAGACAATACCTAGACTTTCAACTTTAGGATTCAACAAGACAATTTTTGTATTCGATGATTCGGGATCATTCACAACATTTTTCAATTTTGGTTGATTGAATAAATCTCTGTTTCGTTAAAATGCAACAAAAAATTCAGACAAAAAAAACGGAAGCAACAATATATATATATACCTTTATCAAACTTACTTGTTCAACACTTTTAAAAACTTTGCTACTGAGTTTGTAGGTACACGTACTCCAATAACGTCAACTGTACGTCGAAATAATTCACGATTAAGTACCGTTGCTCCATGTTGAACTGGCGGTAAAAACATTCTTTGATATTGTCGAAAAAAAAATGTAGATCTTAACGATATGCACATCAAATTACGTAAAATTGCATATAATTTATACTTGATACGTATTAGTATTTAGATATTTTTTTATTATTATTTTTATTTTTTTATTATAATTTTTATTACAGTATTGTATCGATATAATATACATTATATAATATATATAGATTTATTTATTTGTTTGTTTATTAATTTACCCTAGTCTATTGTTACGAATTTTTAGAAATCAAACGGTTTTCTGCCAACCATCAAAAACATAGGAGTAAAAATACCCAATTTTCCACCTTCAACGAGACAATCAGCAGCAGTTTCAAGTACATATTGAGTTTGAAGTGAACCGGTGGGTGCGATACCAATTTTTTCAAGACAACCAACCTTAAATTATTTAAAATATATATATGTATATTATATATCAAAAATGATTTAGCTTATTTAGCTTGGAGAATAATATGAAAAGGTATTAATTACTTACCAAAGCTCTAGTACAAAACTTTCCAATTTTAGTCATACGAAAAACGGTAAGATAATCACCCAAAGTTTGAGCATCTTTAAAAGTCCCTTCAAGAGGATAATACCAAGGTATGAGATCATCATTTATGGCTAAATCTTGAGCAAATTCTATTTCAAAGCCAACATTTTTAAGCGCTTGTAAGGCAACATGAGTTGGAAAAAGTTCTGGAATACCATCAGCATACTACTTGAAAGAAAATAACGTTAAACATTAAATGGATATGAATAATTTCATAATTAATATAATTAATACTAATTACCTCAACACCACGAATGATTCTTCTATGCTCAGGATTAGTAGGGTCATATTTATCAGTAGTACACCATTCATAAAAGGCGAATAAACCACCAGGTTTTAAAACACGAAAAACTTGAGAGTACACTTCATCTAATACAGGCGAATGACAAGTAGCTTCAATTGCGTAAACAGCATCAAAAGTATTGTCTTCAAAAGGCATTGCCACAAAATTTCCTTTAACAAAATCGGTTTTTTTTTCTAAACCTCGTTTTGCAGCAGCTTTCTTTGCTCGAGTAATTTGATAATCATTGTTATTAATACCAGTAACATGAGCACCTGTAAATAAACTAATTTCACGTGCTGGACCACCTTTTTTTACGAAAAAATGGAAATATTTCAGAAAACCCCAATTTTTTTTTATAAGGCAAAAAAAAAAAAAAAA
>QKWP01000180.1:298412-319345 GCA_003550325.1 Gigaspora rosea | reverse complement strand
TTTTTTTTTTATATTTTTTTTTTAACTTTTTTAAATAGCCGGTGGACCAGTTATACAAAATCATAATCTAAAATAGATCGTTAATGATTTATTTTAGATCATCTTACTGTAATAAAGTACCGTATAAGTTTTTTTTTTATTTAATAAAGATAAGTAATTTTTTATTTTTTTTCTTGATTTTTTTTTGTTAGCCTCATTACAACTTATACTAATATATTTTTTGTTCTTTTATAGTAATCATATAGCATCCTTGGTGATCTGTCGACATTTTATAGTAATTCGACGTCATTCTTGCAGTAAAGCGAGGCGTTTTTGCGATAATTTGACGGCGACCAAGTAAAAAGTAAATTTGTTTTTTTTAAAAAAAAAAAAAGCAAAAATTATTAATTACATTATTAAAATATATATAAATACTTGAGTATTAAAAATAAAGTGGTTATTTTTAGACCAGTTAAAAATTGAGTAGAACACATCTACATTTGGGCTTCTTCTCGATACCTTAGTACAAATTGGTTTGTTTGTTCAATATCAAGCAAGTTTGTTAAATCGATAATTGCTTCTCTACATCATCCTGTTAGTAATAGGCTTCTCCTCGATATCTTAGTGCAAATTTTGTTTGAAAGCAATTTTGTTAGATCAATAATTGCATCTTTATATCTTCCTATGATAAAATTAAATTTTACTCAAATTTAAGAGCCGAATCTTGTTTGATTTTCATCGTTAAAAGCGAATCTTGTTTGATTTTCATTGAATTGTTTAAATCTTCAAGTTTTTTCGCGTTCCACTTGTTTTTTGATACGGATTCTAATATCGTTTTATGCTTAACATGCCTAATACTGTATTTAATAGAATTACGAATATTATAAAAATCTTTGAAAAGATTAAAAAAAATCTTTCGAAAAAATTAAAAAAAAATAGTATCGACTAATTATATCGACAACGTCAAATTAAACAAATAAATAATATTTTAAAGACACTTATGAACAAATACTCAACTAGTACAAATAAGGCTATTACACTGCTATTACTAACGTCTGGATAAAAAAATTGAGAATTACAAACTATAGAACTGGAACGATATCTTACTATACGTGAAAGAACAATTAAACTTACCAATTCATTTCAAGTTCTTTTCAATTCATTCGGCAACGGCAGGAATCTATCTGGTCGTGTGTCTTGTCTAACCCAAATTTAGTAAGAAATAATTACCACCTTTTTTTTTAAAAAAAAAAAATAAAAAACATAAATTTACCTTTTCCAGGCTGTTTTTTCACTGTGATCACAGCCTGGTCGTCAAATCATGTCAAATCGCCACAAAGAATGCTACTGTGCCGTCAAGTCACCATAAAATATAAATGCTTTAATATAGTTGGCACAAGATCTTTAAAATATAAGTTACATAAAAACTTTCGACATTATTTTTCGAAAGAAAAACTTAACTGAATCTTGAGTATATTGTATTCTTTTTTATGTGTATATTGTACTTCTGATACAGAAAAATGTGACTGTGTGATTACAAAAAAAAAATACAGAATTACAATACTGCAATACATATAAATTAGTTACCCGGGTAATTGATTCGAATCAGCCCATGATACAAACGCGTAAAATCTGTGTTGTTGTTGCACTAAATGTGCAAATATAGGCACACGGCGTTACATCCGGAAAATGCAACAATTACGTTTTTGATGTTTTTAATTATAATGCATTAAAAACGTAATTTCGGTCATCAAAGAGTATAAAAGTATAAGTCTGTCGCTATGCTTCAGACAATAATTCGCTAATGAAGAACATACCCTAGCAATTTCTAAATTTTCAAGAACACTTCTTTAGAGAAATGGGTGCAAGTTTTTGCAAGTTCTTGCAAGGTTTCACTTCATTTATTTTTTATTTCGTGTTTTTTGGTTTTGTTTTTTTAGTTTATTTTTAAAATTTTTTTTATTAATTTATTTTATTTGAGAAAACAAACAACTTTTCAAAACCTTGTACATGCCAACTACGACTTTCGACACTTTCAAGAACACATACCAGCAATTTCTAAATTTTTAAGAACACTTCTTTAAAGAAATGTGTGCAAGTTTTTGCAAGCTTTTGCAAGTTTTTTTTGTAAGTTTTGCAAGGTTTCGTTTTATTTTATTTTTTTTGTTTTGTGTTTTTTGTTATTGTTTTTTTGGTTTATTTTTAAAATTTTTTTATTAATTTATTTTATTTTGGCACTTTGCGAAAAAAACAACCCTTTTCAAAACATTGCACATACCAACTATGACTTCTGACATTTTCAAGAACACACCTCCAGCAATTTCTAAATTTTCAAAAACACTTCTTTAGAGAAATGTGTACAAGTTTTTGCAAGTTTTTGCTAATTTTTGCAAGTTTTTGCAAGTTTTTGCAAGGTTTCGCTTTATTTTTTTTTGTTTTGTGTTTTTTGCTTTGTTTTTTTTTGGTTTATTTTTAAATTTTATTTATTTATTTTATTTCGGCACTTTGCAAGAAAAACAACAACTTTTTGAAACCTTGCACATACCAACTACGACTTCTGACACTTTCAAAAACGATAAAAAACAGAGAAGCAAAGATAGTGTTATAGAATAAGTTGTAGTTAATTTTGGTAGAAATTAGTTTGAAAATTAGAACTTAATAAGGAAATTTTGTAATAACTGTATTTAGTAATAGTGATATGCGAAATTGATGTGCAATGACACTCAATAACGCTTAGCGACGCTTAACGACGCTTAGCGACGCTTAACGACGCTTAGCGACGCTTAATGACGCTTAGCGACGCTTAACAACGCTTAGTGACGCTTAATGACACTTAGCGACGCTTAACGATGCTTAGCGACACTTAGCTCAATAGATATATAAACCCACCTTATTTTCCTTAGTTTTAGGCAGATCCAGACATTGTATTTTATCTTTGCCTTTATATTTATTATCCTCCTCTCTTATTATTAATAAACTCTTGGGATTTCTAAGGAACAGATATCTTGGAATAGCCCTCTTGTTAAATTAATAAACTGTCTACTATCTCTTGTTGTTTTATACCGAACTGCCTTAGAGAAGTGTATAGGTTCTTATAGACATAAAAGAAACTATACTTCCCTCTTGCACACCGCTTTACGCCCAAAGTAAGGGATCTCAGGAGCCATGTGATTGTTACTTTATCGGAATTAAAGAAGGCTTTCGGTACTGTAACAATAGCAACTATGAGGTGACCGAAAATAAGTGTATAGGGCTAGTTTTTTGTATATAGTAATAGAATTAAATGCGACAAAGTGCTAAAGTAGTTTAAAATATTTGTAATAATGTAAAAATAATACGTAATACATAATAAAGTATGTAATATTAATTAATTAAAAAATAAATGCATATCTCGCACCTTGCGATGTGCTTATATATCATACCCTAATTTGATTGGCTAAATTTGTAGATCGTTATTTTTAAAAAAATAAACAAATTATTGTGAAAATTTTTAGGTTAGGGTTAGTATAGAAGGTTTACTAGGAAATTCTTAAATTTTTTTGTTCCTATATGCAAAATTTTGTGCTGAACAAGTTTACTTAGTCGAAGTAAAAAGGTTATCTAGGACCCGAACAATCTATGTGAGGTTATATTTGAGCATCATAGTAAAAATTTTTTTGGTTAGCAGTTTTGGTTTGGTAATATAAACTATATTTCAAACATAAAATAGAACTTTTACCCAATTTTAATACTATTAAAAGCTCATTATTTTTTTGATATATATAATAAACAACCTAGTTTCTCTAAAAACACTATCATTTTATCTAAAAGTGTTGGAGCAACTGAACTTGGTTTAGCAGATGTGAGAGTATTATCAAAGGCACCTTTTAAAACCTTTGCCTTTATTTATTTGAATTATAGCTTATACCCATCTCAAGTTAGTTAGATGTTTTTTTAATAATATTGCTATTGAAGTATTAAAATATGGATACTAATTAAACTCTATTTAAGACCTTTAATATAAATAGGCTAGCTACTCCTTCTAATGATAATTTATATAAAAATAGTAAAGCAAATAAACCTGGTTTAGAGCAAGAAAATACATTAGTAGAAACATTCTGCAATACAACTACCTTAACTTCTTTAAGTTATTATTATTTGCCTATAAATAATAAACTTTAAAGTACTATTACCAGTTTGTCTAATTTTTATAAAATTGGACTACCTTTGGTTAGTTAAATTATAATGCAAGTCAAATTAAAAAAATTTGTATAGCAAATAGCATCAAAGTATACTATTTGATACATTAGTTTTTTTGAATTTGATGCAATGTGAATAATATTATTCTTGTAGTATTAAACTTAATAATAGTTATAAATTCTTTTTTTTAGAAATACAATTTGGATAATTATCATCCCAAATCAAATCTTTTAAATATAGACTTATTAACTATGACAACTTTTTCAGAACAAATTATGAAAAAGTTCTAAGCATATATATACTTGTTCTAATTGCTATATACAAGAATATAATATTCACTTATATAAATTGTTATAATATAAAAAGTAAACTTTTAATTAGCATTATTATATAATATAAATAGTAAATTACAATATATATTATTATAATTTTAATATAAACTAATAAACCTTTAATTATTGCTACTTGTCATTATAATAATCATGAACCTAAAAGTTAAGCTTAGGGTCAGTTTCATTATATTGAGTTTTGGAAGAGGTTTTAGAGTATATCAAGTTATTAAAAAAGGAAGCAAAATAGAGGTGATAGCTGAAGAAAAATGACTATAGGTTAAGCAAAGCAAGTCCTATAGGTGTTGACAAGCATTAGTGAAACAATACAAATTGTACTAACTAGAATAAAGTAGTATATGAACATATTTAGCTGCATATAGCTAATAAAAATATAGATACTGGTGAAATTAAACCATTTCACTAGGTAAAATAGTGAAATAATTTCACCATAATTATACCAAAATAAAATTTTGGTAAAATGGTATAATTAGTGAAATTGGTGAAATGGTGAAATTGGTGAAATTGGTAAATTGTGAATTGGTAAAACAGTAAAAATGGTGAATTGTTGAATGGTGAATTAGTGAATTTTGAAATGGTGAATTGATGAATTGATTGTCTTCTAAAAAAGCACCTTTCCTTTTATTTATTTCAACAAGATCGATGAATTTGGTTGGTTTAAATAAAATTAAGGTAAAGTTACTTGCTTCTGTTACTTTACAAAATTTATTTTTATATTGCCACATTTTGAATCTAAATTTGAACTTAAACAGTTAAAGTTTTGATCTCTAAGTGTACTTGTAAAAACATAAAATGTAAAAATTTGAACAAAAACCTAACTTTTGAAGAGCAAATACAGTCTGAATTCCGGACTGAAATAATTACAGATTCTGGAAATTTACCATTTCACCATTCTGCCATTTTACCATTTCACCATCTCATTATTTTTTCACCAATTCATCAATTCACTGTCACCATTTCACCAATTCACCAATTCACCAATTCACCAATTTACCAATTACACCAATTATACCAATTTACCAGTTACACCAATTACACCATTGCCGATTGGTAATTGGTGAAATGGTGAAATCATTTCACCACTTTGATTTAATTTCACCAGCATCTATAAATAAAAATAATTAAAAGCCTTGATACTATCATATAGCAATTATAGTTAGTAAATAATACAAATAGTTACAATACAGCAGTTATAGTCTTTATACATATTATATAAATCTATATTGTATATATTTATAGTAGTTATAAATAATTACTGGTTATAACTATCTACAGTCTTCCTCCTCTATAATCATTCAGTTTGTATCAAGAAAAATTGGTAATTATAAAAGAGTGATTATATAGAAGTTTTTTTATAAGTTTTTTAATAAATTGTTTCAAAAATTAATGTGATTGTATAGAAGTTGTGATTATATAGGAGGTGATTATAGAAAAGGAAAACTGAATATTGTATAATATTTATAATAGTTATAAATAATTACTGGTTATAGCCAACTAATGATTATTTATAACCATCTGGTTAAGATTAACCAGTGTACAAATTAAAAATGTCCAAAAAAAATTAAATAATTTTATTTTTTTTAGTTTTACAATGGCAAAAATGTCTAGATTTTTTATTAAATCAATGAATTAATGATACATAAATATAATAAATATTGATATATAGTAAATCCAACAATTATGTACGAATGTTCAACTCAGACTTGTGATACGAATTGAAAATCGAATTAATCGATTAGTTGTAAACATTTTATTACAGAACTTACTTGATATTATTGTAATAATAAAAGTTGAGTTAACTTATTTTAAAATTATCAAAAATTTCTATTATGAATTACTATAGAAAATTCTGTTATAAACCTATTTGATATATAACATACAATTAAAATTGAATTTGTATTGAAATTATTGCAATATATCATAAATTACTATAAAAATCTTATACAAAACTTTCTCACTATCCTAATAATTACAATATATAGTTAGTTTATATTAGAATTATTATAGTTTCTATTATGAATTACAGTAAAATATTCTATTAATACCTCAACATTTGATAATACTAGTATATGTCTCATTAACACATTAACCATACCATATTTAGTTAATCTAATATTTACAAAGTGCATATAAAAAATAAAATTAAATTTTTATAAATTGTAGGTAAAAATTTAGGGTATAAATAAGAATAAATGATCACTGTATCTTTGATTTTCTATAGTTCAATTTTTATGCAATAATTATTAATTTACAAATCAATTACGAATTATGACAATTATGTTGTGTTTTCTGAGAGCTATATATTCAACACTAAGTGATAGAAAGTATCTGCTACAGTTCATAAATTCTCTGCTATTTAAATTAATATATGTTGTTTAAAATAAAAAAAAGGCAGAATTATAATTTTGAGTAAATAGCATATTGTTGAAATCCATCTAAATAAACTATAACAAATAATTTTTGAAAATCTTTAATCAAATATGCAAACCTCGAAATATTATGGATGTTAAAATCTATTAAAAATCCTTCTATAGTGCAAACGGACGCAAAGCGAAACATCCAAGAACTTCCAACCTAAAATATTTAAGAATGTTTAATCCATGTTCTTAAGATCCAAGCACTATATGTTTCGCTGACATGACCTAAATTAGTAGACTTTTTATAATTATTAAAAACTTTAACTTGTTCTTTCGACCTTGATTCATTGTAATAGTAATATTTGTTTATTCTAAGCGCATAACCGATATGTCAGCGCGTACTATAATAATCATGTTTGTTCGTTTCGGCTATGGTAATATGCTTATAGCAATAGGAAATATTGCACAAAGTTGATTTTTGGATTTGCATTACCCGGATTTCAAAATTTCGGTTGGTCAGTCAAGTTTTTTTTCAGTCGGTTCTGTCGAATAATCTCAGGAAAATAAGGGTTATATCGGGTGAAACCGGAGTAATATAGGGGAAAAATTGACGGGAGCGGGTCAAAATCCCGACAAACAGAATCCCGACAGGTCATAATCCCGACAAAAAAATCCCGACAATAAAAATCCCGACAATCCCGACAACAAAGAAATCATTAAATTTATTTAAGTTAGGTTAGGGTTAGGTGAGTGCCTAGGATAGGGTTAGGGTGAGCGCCTGGGCTAGGGTTTGGTTTAGTTGATTTTATAGTCAAGGAAAGCTTTTTTTGTTTTTGTTTGTCGGGATTTTTTTGTCGGGATTATGACCTGTCGGGATTTTGTTTGTCAGGATTTTGACCCAAACCCAAATTGACACAATTGGAACTAAATAAAAATTTTTTAAAAAATTAAATAAAGGGTCGGCGGGTAATGCAAAACGAAAATCAACTTTGCGTGGCCAAATCTAACTCGGCATCTTTTTGGGACAACCGAACAATTTCTACTTTAAGTCCAAACCCACATTCATTGTTAATACAATTTTTATAAAAGTGAAGGCAAGTTGATTTGAGTTTAAACAAAAATTGAAAATCTTAAACGTAAAAGTAGATTGTTTTGATTTAAAAATTGTCAAATGCGAAAATAATGTACACCGGACGGCCATCAGACGAATTCTATGAATAAATTATCAATTTTAATTTTACAAATATATCTATTATCTATTCTTATCTTGAATGCAAGAAAGGTTTATTGGGTAGTTATAATTATAATTTTATTAATATCTAAATTTGAAAAAACAAATTAAGAATGCTAATTCTTTGCAAATGTTTTTTTTAATCCGTTATCTTACTATATAAATATTTATTATTTCAACATTTTGCGTATTTAATAAATTACATCACTACANCTTTTACCCCTCTCTCCCTTTTACCCCTCTTTCCCTTTTACACCTCTCTCCCTTTTACCCCTCTCTCCCTTTTACCCCTCTCTCCCTTTTACCCCTCTTTCCCTTTTACCCCTCTCTCCCTTTTACCCCTCTCTCCCTTTTACCTCTCTCTCCCTTTTACCCCTCTCTCCCTTTTACCCCTTTCTCTCTTTTACTTCTCTCTCCCTTTTACCCTCTCTCTTTTTTACCTGCTGGGTTACTATTATAGCCCAATTTTTCATTAGCACATTTCAAATATAATATTTATAAAATTACCCCATTACCATTCTTTCAAATATACTCATTTTACCTATTACCCATTTTCAAATTTAACCATTTTTTCCAATACCTACTTTTCAAATATAACCTTTTTTAAAAAACGGCCCTCCATTAGCTATTTTTCAACTATGACCTCACATAAATTGTTTGGGGTTCTGGTTATCTTAATAAGATTTAAAGATATTCGCAATTTTTCATTTTTTTAAACTTGTTTTTTGATAATTTCTCTAAATTTTATTAAGACAATCTTTCCAGTTCGACTAAGTAAACTTGTTCAGCATTAAATTTTGCATATAGGTGCAAAAATTTTTAAGACTATGAAAGTATAGCAAATAAAAGAAGCAACTATTCAAGTAAAGCCCAACGGCACTGCTGGTGAATTCCAGTCAGACAGTAAGCTAAGTTTTGACAACCTAACGGGGTTGTTTTCTTAAAATTTCATAGACTAATTCTTAATCTAAAAAATTTTATCAAAAATTGTTTTTTTTAAAAAAATAATGATCTGCAAAGTTAGCCAATCAAATTAGGGTGCGATATACAAGCACATCACATGGGTGCGAAGCATATTAAACTTTTTAATTAAAAATATATATTTAATAGGGAATAGAAATTTGTCGCACTCGTGACATGTCGCACCCCTGATTCCAACCAATCAAATCACATGATTTTGTAGACAAAAAATTTTAAATTTTAAAAATTAAAAATTTTACTAGTAAAATATAAAAATAATAAGCGATATCAAAGTATATAATGTAAAATTTTATTCTGAACAACTTTTTTTTTTAAATGTTAAGGTTCTGAACAACTTTTTCTAAATCATAAAGATAGATTGTCTTAGTAAAAAAATACCGTTTTATAAGAAAAATCAAAAATTTCGATCGTTAGCACATATTAAAGTTTTTTTTACTAATATAATCTATTTACGTTCAAGTATTACATAGAAAATTTTACGCTAAACAACTTCTTTCTAAGTTAAAAAGTAGATTGGTTTAGTAAAAAAAAAGTTTTATATGTGCTAACTTTGGGAAATTTTGATTTTTCTTATAAAACGTTTTTTTACTAAGACAATCTATCTTTATAACTTAGTCAAAATAAAATTTTACGTTATATGACATGCTATTTTATATATATTTTGGGAATTGCTATTCGCACCATGGATTTTTGCTATTCGCACCATGGTTACACAAGAATTTCTATTTTTAGAATTCAAAATAATATATGTACTTATGTTACACAAAAGCCCAGTGCATTGTTTTTGCTAAAATAATTTTTGGTTACACACCACTAATGTCGTATAACATTACACAATTCTAATTTTGGTAACCTAACACTGGGTCGGCCAGCATTAAGCTTAATTCTGGTGGGCACTATTATGCCCCCGGCGGGGTTAGACATAATTCCGGCCTACTCTAACCCAAAATCTAGACATATGCATCTAGTATATGTACAGTGATTGGCTAGATTTAGGGTTAGGGTGGGCCAGAATTATGTCTAACCCCGCCGGGGGCATTATCATGATAGTGCCCACCAGCATTAAGCTTAATGCTGGCTGACCCAGGTTAGGTTACCAAAATTAGTATTTTTGCAAAAACAATGCACCGGCCTTTGTGTAACACAGGTGCATAAATTCTAAAATAGAAAATCTTGTGTAACCATGATGCGAATAGCAAAAATCCATGGTGCGAATAGCAATTCCCTATATTTTACACTTTATTAAATAAAATTTTAAATTTTTAAAAAATAAAATTTTTTGTCTATAAAATCGTGTGATTTGATTGGTCGAAGCAGGGGTGCGACATGTCGCGGGTGCGACAATTTATTTTCCCTATTTAATAAATGTAAAAAATAATATACAGTATAATAATAATAAATAAAAAAATAAAAATTTTATATTAAATTGCGAAACATGCGAAATATTGCGAAAACCTGTAAAAAAGCATGATTGTGTGAATATGTATATCATTTATTTATTCTTTAAAAAATTTTAAAAATTTGCGAAAATTTGCAAAATATTGCGAAACAATGTGAAAATATTAAAATATTACCTCCTGCATATATTAGTTTATTGATCTGCATGAGTATGCGACTCCTATAGGGGAAGTAATTTGAAATAATAACCATAAGGGAGCTTCCAGAAATCAGCTGATTTTTGTTTACTATGAGCCTACCCCACCTACCCACACCTGATACCCCAATTAGCCAATCAGATTTTACGATTATTAAAAAGTTAAATATAACATTTAATAGTAAATAACTTTTGATCTACTGAACCAAATTTGATGTTTCAACTACCAAAATGATCCTCTCAACGAGAGGATTCTAGCGAGCCCAAAATTGTTAAAATCCAATCACAGGATCCTGTGATCAGAATAGATTTGTGTTACTATAAAAGTTCTATAATTTATTAAATAATTATAACCCATTTCTAGTACACAAATTTATTTCGATCTTAGGATCCTGTGATTGGATTTTAGCGATTTTGGGCTTGTTAGAATCCTCTCATTGTGAGGATTATTTTGTTAGTAAAATCATTGAAATTGGCTCAGTAGATTAAAAGTTATTAACAATTAAAATTTAATACTTAATTGTTAATAACTTCTGATCTACTAGGCTGATTTCGATGATTTTACTACCAAAATGATCCTCTCAATAAGAGGATTCTAACAAGCCCAAAATCGTTAAAATCCAATCACAGGGTCCTAAGATCGAAATAAATTTGTGTTACTAGAAATGGGTTAATAAATTATAGAACTTTATAGTAACACAAATCTATTCTGATCACAGGATCCTGTAATTGGATTTTAACAATTTTGGGCTTGCTAGAATCCTCTCATTGAGAGGATCATTTTGGTAGTTGAATCATCAAATTTGGTCCAGTAGATCAAAAGTTATTGATTATTAAATATTATTAATAAATCTATAATTTTGGTCAAAAATAATTTTGCAACTTTGGCCGGAATCATAAAATTTTGGCCGGAATTACACCTGATACTTCAGCTGACCCACCCACCCACCCAGAAATCAGCTGATTTCTGGAAGCTCCCTTATGATATACATGTAATTTCTCATGATTTAGCAATCAGAATTGAATGATTTTGGTACCATTCAATTTGTCTTAATAAGGCAAGTTAAATAGTACCAGAATCATTTTATTCTAATTACTATATCACAAGTTACAAGCAATAAAATATTAAAATTTAAAAAACTAAAAAAATAATCTTGATGTATTGTTAACAAATTTTTTATTAAATAAATCAATTTTAATTAATAAGACAATTTTATTCATTGTTAAAAGTTCTACTTATTTCTAAATTTTTATAAAAATCAGATAATTTTTTATTAATTAATTTTTATAAAATACATTTTTGTACCAAAAGTATTTATTATAATGCAAGTTTTTTTACAAATGATAATTAATAAAAAATTATCTGATTTTTATAAAAATTTAGAGGTAAGGCCATGCAAATTAAATTAGTTGTTTTTCATCACATGGGACAAGAAATAGGACCTGGCTAGTCAGCAAAAAATGTTATATTTAAAAATTTTTTTAATATAAAAATTTTTATAAATTTTTTTCAAAAAAAATTTTATATAAAAAAACTTTTTAACTTTTTTAAAAAAGTGACCTGGCCAAGTAATGAAAAACAATTTTATTTGTTTGTATGGCCTAACTAGAATTTGATATGATAAACAAAATAATAATAAAAATCAATTTACTTAATAAAAAAAGCCACTATTAATATACTATGATTAGGTTTTATTAAACTTTAAAATTAAAAATTTTATTTATCAATAATTATAAAATGAACCTATGGTGTTGAACACTATATATAATTTTTATTAATAAAATTTAGAGTTAGAGTGCATTTTTAGGATAAAGAGGAGTTTTATATAATATAGATTAGATATACCGGTAAGGTTCTAATTTCAGTTCTTGTAAGTAGTGTTTAAAATTCAACTTTGGTTTTAGAGAACATTTTTAATTTCTTAATGTTCTTAGTAAAATTTTAATATTCTTTATATAGGAAAATTAAAATGTTTTTAATATTAAAAGAATTAATTGAATGTTCTCAAATAGAGAACATATTTTAATAATTTATGTTCCCAAAAATTGTATAATGTTCTTTGAGAACATTAAGAACATTGAATTTTAAACACTGCTTGTAAGGTTTTCAGGGTCCTGAACATTATTACTTAAAGTACCTAATCCTGTTTACTTAGTACATTTTTGAGAAATAGCACTTATGGTGTTCAACACCATAGGTGCATTTTAGTAAACTTGTTATTTACAGTATTATTGAAAATTTGTGATTATAATTAGGGAAATTTATATATAATTATTACAATAGTTTTTTAAAAAAGTGATTACTATATTAATGTGATTATAAATAGAGAAATTAATAATAAAAAAAATGGGTCTAAAAAATTGTGTGATTTTATTGAGGTTGTGATTATAGCAGAGGTGACTATAGTGAGGGCTGACTGTATATAGAAGTTATTAAAATTTTATACGTAATAATTAAGATATTTTTTTATTTTATAAACTACGAAGATTTTGAATATAGTAACTAGGCTCTGCCAATGCCAGCATGTGACCTATTTAACAAAGTGCCATGCCGGCGTTTGCAAAGCCCTAATAGTACCATTTTTTTACAATTTTTTTATATGACCAAAGTTGATTTACATACAGTATTAAAACTTTTTACAAAAAATTCATCTTTTAAAAAAAAAGAAATAAAAATAACAATTTTTTAAAAATTTCTTTCTAGATAAGAAATTTTGCTAAAAAATTCAAGTATATATCTTTCTAGACTTTTAAACCCAAAATTGAACCTACTGTAATTAAATTTAAAAACTAATATAGATCTATATGTATTACAGTCAAACTTTAGTTATATCTCCACTAAGTTACATCTCAACCTAAGTTACACCCCATTATTTAGCAGAACAAATATCTAATATTTGTTAAATTTTACCTTAGTTATATCTCTAAATTATATATCCAAAAACTTTTCGGACAAAAGAGGTGACATAACTGAGATTAGACTGTATCACTATATTATTTTAGTAAGTCACAGTATATAAGAGTCTTCAAAAAGTTATCCAAATCAACACATCAAAAACCAAATTTTTTTGTTATAATCCTAATTTTTTTAGGATAAATAACTAATTATAGCAAGTATAGCTACAATATATACAATAATATCTAGTGGACTATTTCCCAAAATAAAGTTAGTCACATATTCATATACCAAATTACCGTAAAATCAGTATCTTACCGTATTTTAACTTCATTAGGCGTTTTCATGGGTGTTTTAATAGGTGCTTCAACAGTTGGAGCACAACCAACATTTTGCCATTCAAGTACTGAATAGTCGCTTTCATTTAATGGAAAAACTTGCTTATTTGCGCTTATTCTAACGTAATTTGACGAGTTAGTAATTTTGTTTGATGTAGATTTTTCTGAAGCAGATGCAACAGCTTCGCGAATGAATTCAGCTGCACGCTGAAATGAAAATGGAGTTGATTCGTTGAATCCAAATAACTGTACATTATTTATAAATCAAATTTTAAATTCAGAAAAATTTTTTTTTTTTTTTGAAAATTATAAAGTACTCTGATAGATGTAAATAGAAAATGTACCTGGAACACATGAGGCATGTCTTCATAAATTTCAAGAGTGACATTTGAAGGTGTTTTAAATGATGATATCTCAAATTTGCCAGCATTATATATTGGTAATAAATACTTTGAAGGTTGACTAGCTTTGAATGCAAAATAAATAATTTCATCACGTAACCTCTCTCCATCACCCGCGGTCTATAATATCATGTAAAAATTATATGACCGATTAAATTGACGTTAAAGGGTAAGAAGAAGAAATACGTACCAACAACATAGGCGGCAATCCACCCAGACTTTCGGCACACAAAGGACTTTACAAAATGAATGATTAAGTTAATCAATCAATCTGTGCTCATTTATATTTGATACTCTGATCACTCTTACCTTATATAAGGAAGTGATAAGGATTCATTAGCGGCGTATTGGTTAACTCGAACTTCTCGATCTAAGGACTCGTGCCATATCCTTGGCTTGTTTGATTGCTTTATTTTTTTAGCGAGTGCAGCGGATCTTTCGAAGAATCGACTTTGAGCTTGAGAAGGAAGAAATTGTAAAGTAGCAGGTGGAAGGTAATCGGATTTATCGCATTCTTTGCTTAAGATAGATGGCATACTGTGTGTCAGATCAACCCATGGTGACTAAAAAATTAGTAAAAATTTCATGATTAATGCAATGATTTGAATGTTAGCATACAGTATAAAAAGTAATTTATAGATGGGTACTAACCCAACCAACAGCTCCGGCAACCATCGGCAAACCACTATCGCGTAATGCCAGTAATGTAGCAATGGTTAGACCTCCTCCAGCACTATCACCCATTATAACGATCTGTTTAGGATTAATAGCACTGAAACCAGCATCTTTTGGTGGATTAGTTAGATATAAATAAGCAGCTAGTGCATCATGCAGGGCCGCGGGGAATTGATTTTGTGGCGCTAACCGGTAATTAATAGCTTTTGATTATGTAATAATTTTATTCAGATTATTGTACGTAGCATTAATACGTATTAAATTTCAAAATTTCTTTCTACTCACCGAAGACATGAGCATCAGCAGCTTTTGCAATGCTTGAAGTGATGTTACGATGAGATCCAGTACTACACATAATATAAGCGCCACCATGAAGGTACAAGATTATTCTTTTATCTTCTTTTTGCATAAACCCATTTTCTTTTATGTAAATCCACTCAGCACTTAGTTCTTCTAGATTATCAAGTTTATTCCATTCATCATCAATCAAGTGTTCATATTCCTTCAATAAATTATCAATGTGTTGTTGTGCATTTTTTCTGTATTCGTTAGAAATTCGAACTTGATCCACTGCGAAACCAGATGAAATAGCAACGGGTTTACTTGTAAATCTTTGGACATCTTCAACTTTTGTATAATATAAACTGTCAAGTGTTAATCTAGTTGTCACTAAAGCCAAGTGGAATATTAAATTCCATGATGGTTTGGGAGGACCATTTTTATAATGATTTATTATTGTAGAAATTAAATTTGGAATCTTTGGGAAAATAAACTTTATTGCATCGGCCATTTTTATTACGTTGAAAGAGAACTTTTGAAAAAAAAAGTTTCTCGAGTTTATTTATATCACGAATTCACGTTAGACGGTAAAACCATTTAACCACTTGATAGAAAATCAATTCATATTGAACATGAAAAAAAAGCACAAAGTACGTATATAGAACACTTAGTCATTTGATAATGCCTTCACATACGTACTGTACGTACGTACGTACGATTTTTTTTTTTTTGGAACCAACCCAATTTTGACATTTATTCTTTCAAGTTTGAATGTTGTGCTACATGACGGTCCAGCAATTATGCCAACTTTAGTAGGTATATATACATATTTGAATTTAGTTCACAATATGCAATGCAATCAAACTTCCTAGAAATTCTAACGTGTGAATATGATTTTAAAAATAATAAGAATTCGCATAGATAGATGGTCTTATCTATTTCTGCATTTAGCTTTTAAAATTTTTTTGAGGTACGTACGTACATTTTTTAGATTTAAGGTTGTTTTTCAAACAACTCCTATTATGGTCATAAAAAGATCTAACACCAATACACCAATTAGCTTAAAAATAAATAATCATTAAAGTTCATGTACTGTACTGTACCTGAAAAACCATTGTGAATTACTATAGTCGGCTGAAATTAAAATCTATATTTTGTACGTGCAATGAATTATTGGTCAAATTTACTTCAATTAATTGATAACAAATCGCAATCCATTTTTATACGAAATCATGCGATAAAACTTTAAGAAAATTGCGACGAATTATGTGAGTCAGGTAAAAGATATGTTTCGTAATAATTTCCCGCGATTTTTAATGTTCTACCCCAAAAATTATGTATCAGGCTTAACTCTGCCTTTTCCGATTCAATTCTGTTGACATACAAGATAGCTGCAGACTATGCTAACACTGATTTGTGATAGCAAAATCTGATAGCATGTGATAGCGGAGAGATTAGCATAGAGATGGACCATTAAGAAAATCTTTACCCAAATACTGAGTATGTTCCAGGGCGTTCAATCACTAGTTGTTAATACAGTATCAGGGATGGTAAATGACCGTGGTCATTCAAATTTTGGGTGGCTCGTGACCAAATGAACGGGGCCATTTGGTCATTAGGTCATTTTGCATAGAGTGACATCCTACCGATCACGAAAAACTTGTATTTTAAAATAATATGTGTTCGCATCATTTTGCCAAAATACAAATGGCAATCATTCATCAAATGATGACCGGTCATTTGGGTCATCAGTTATTTTATCATTAATAATTTTTATTGGATAGTATTTAGCTTAGCAACGTTTCATTGGGGTGTTGCATTTCAAAATGACTTTAATAATAAAACATGTACAGTAAATTTAAATTTATATAACTTTTTGATAGAACAGTCACACACTAGTGAAATTATATTTATTAGGTTCCTTTTAATATTCTCTTTAAAATGAAGCCTTTTTATGAGCCTTCTTAAAAATTATTTGATTTTTTAAACCATTTTTTGCTCTAATCTCTATATATTTGTGAAAAGGCCTTCATTACTTTAAAGAGAATATTAAAAGAGAATATTAGAACAATAATCAATTTGGATTGGCTAAAAGTATTAGATAATCAATTAACCAGAGTTTAATGACCTTCTTAAGTCATTTAGGCCGTGAAATGACCAATGACTGGTCATTTGTCGTTTGAGTCATTTGGGTCATTTCAAGTCATTTACTACCCTGCAGTATATAACATCAATTACTCCAGTAGCTTATAAATAGGAATTTGTCTAATTGGCTAATTTGTAACGATCATATTATACTGTATTACTAAAACCATAGAATTATAGAAAAAACTTTCCGTATTTCGCGAAATAACGGGCATTTAGTGGTGCAAATGGCTGACTCCACTTGACTGACTCCACTTGGCTAACGGCCTTATCTAATGGAGCAGAGCCGTTTTGAGTAGAACTGCAAGAACCGCGGTTCATTTCTAATCATTGTCATTATGAATGAATACTTTATATTCATTAAAATAACAATCACCAAGTTTACAAGTTCCTTTTATATAATCCATTTCAGCCGATTTTTGAACAGAATAAACACTTTATATTTGTCTTTTCAACACTAATCCAATTTTCATAAAATCCATGACGTACAGTTCATTAGTACTTCTCATTTATGATAATTTCTTTTGATATTTGCGTAAAAAATAAAAAGTCAATCATTGATCAATCAAATAAAACAAATTAATAAAGCAGGAGAAATTTTATGCCAGTGGAACTTATATACCATTCTTTATTAATAAACCTTTATTATTAACTATAAATTTATATTTGAATAAACCTGAGATTACCGAGTCATTACTATCCGATACATTATGAATTAAGTACTATATACCGCTTATAATTTCTCTAATTATAGTTAGTTATTACTAGTAACACGAGCCAATGCCAAATTCTCGGGCTGACCCGGTAGCCAAAATTAATCGGCCCGGTCGACCGGGTCGATCATATTGTTAAAACAGAATGCGTTAGAATTACATCACTAAAAAATTACATTATGGAGATAGTACAGTATAATGATCAACACATACATGATAAGCAGCATGTGATGAGTATATATAGAGGATCTAACTATATCTGCGAGTAAGAAGTGGTTATAAGAGGGCCCGATGGGCCGGTAATCTACCGGATTATTTTCTCATAGTGGGAAATAAAAGTGATTATGTATGACGGTGGTTACTAACTTAACTTATAATCGTTTTTTTCGGGATAAACGGTGCTTTAATCAGCGAAAAGAACATGCAATCAGAACTCCTAATTGACTAGTTGATTTATAAATATCGACTAGAAAAGTCGACTATTGGATTTTGGTCGGATAGATGATTACTGCAAGCACTAACTTGAAAATATTCTAAGCGATTTAACTAATAATTGTGGCAGATTAAAATGAAATCAGATTAAAATGAAACTGGGGACCTCTCTTGCTCACCTTTAAAGCTTATAAACCCACATATACTCGTTTATTAATAACCCTAACCCTAATCTAAAAAAACCCCCAAAAAATGTCCCCTAAAAAAATTTTAAGATTTTGCTTAAAAAATAGAAAAATTTCATGTTAATCCGATTTCATTTTAATCTGTCACAATAATTAATTATAAAAATTTAGCTATATCCCGGCCAGTATAACCTGCAGGGATATGGGTCAAAGGCCGACCCGTCCGCCCATCCGGCTGATGGGCCGAGGTCGGCCCGTATCACTAGTTATATCCGTCAAAAGAAAAGCTTTTCACTACATATTAACGAATGTTAATTAGTAATCATGTATTCAATATATGAGTATATAATACAAGGCGATTGTGTCATTAATATAAAAATGGTAAAATATTTGACAGTGAATAACTTTTTACTCGCTGATCCGTTTGGGGAAGTTTTACCACCAAAATAACCTTCTCGACGAGACGATTCTAATGAACCTAAGATCGTTGAAATCTAATCATGGGGTCCCGAGATAATCGAAGTTTTGTTTATTTTGGGTAAAATAAGAAGGGTTAAACCCATCCTATTTTACCTGAAGCAAACAACTTTTTAATTATCTCAGGATCCCGTAATTAGATTTCAACGATTTTAGGTTCATTAGTATCGTCTTGTCGAGAAGGTTATTTGGGTGGTAAAATCACTCCAAACAGTTCAATGAGTAAAAAGTTATTCGCTGTCAAATATTTATTTTAGTAGTAATAACACAATCCATCCATATGCCACTTATCTATTAGTAAATTTCTTTTATCCCGATTTTCTAACTTCTTTCATCTCAATTTTTAACAATTTGCTTATAAAATCATCTTCATTTTCAATTATAAATATTATCATAATGTCAAACACACTACAATTGGAATAACATTTACTAAAATGAAAGAATCTGCTCACCAGAAGACCAAAATACTTGGAAATTGTGGTGAAAAAGGCCATAATATACAAGCTTGTGTAATTGAATACATAAGCAAAAAGAAAATTAATTTACAACACTTAATAGAACATTGCATTTATATAAATGCTGTCTTTATGCTATATATTTAAAAACTACATTAAAATAGTTTGCTAATTCAATATAATGCTTTTTTTTAAAAAAAATAAATTTGTATAATTATTATTCTCTTTACATATTTCTTTAAAAAAAATTAAATAAATAATATAAATGCTTATTATAAATAAAAATTAATAGGACCTTTGAGTTGATAGCTTAATGGTTGAGCTTTAAGATCTCAAATTGCAAAGTTGCTAATTCAAATCCATCTAGTAGCATTTTGAATTTGATAGTTAGAACTTTAATTTGGAATAACTGAAGTCACAAAACATAATGTGAGAACCAAGTTTAAAATTTCTATAATGCTATATGAACTTGATAGCAAATATATACTAAGAACCCTGAGTATATATATTTGCAACTATAGTAGCTGTGTAGTTTATAATAAATAAGTAGTATATTGGCAATATTGTACAGAAATAGAACTAAAATACTATATAAGAATTATATTATTAATCACCTGATTATTTTTATTAGAGACCTACACTTTTTCCCTCTCTTAATATATATTTGAACAGGTTTATATATATAATTTCAACTTTTTTTACCCTTCTTCCCAAAAAATCACCTGATTTTTGATATCTTTCTAAAATAAAAATCTGGAATATCAAGTAATAAACATGTCTTGTACAAGACTATAGACAATACTAACTAAACAAATAGTTCCTATTATGTGCTACCAAAGACAGATAATAATCTGATTTTAAGAGTAAAACAAAAAGTAAAATTGATATAAAAAAAAAAAAAAAATTAAAAATTAAATAAGGCAAGTAATTATTGTAATATTATACTGTCATCTCTCTCTATAGTCATTTCCCATATAATCACTAACTCTATACAATTATAGTTTTGGATACTGTTTTTTTTGTTATTAAAAACCCTTCTATATAGTCACAAATGTTTATAATTACTATCACATATATTTTTATATTTATAGATATTTTTTAATAGTAAAATTTCTTCCATACAATCACATCTACATTTAAGTTTTAAAATGGTAAAAACACTTTTTTAATATAGACATGATTAAAAATACTTTCTCATATTTGTCATTTTTTTTAGTATTTGTTAGTTTTTTTTATATTTATTATTTTTATTTGTTTTTTTTTTTG
>QKWP01000180.1:247310-297371 GCA_003550325.1 Gigaspora rosea | reverse complement strand
TTTTTTTTTTAAATTTAATTTATTTTTTTTTTTTTAGTCAAGTACAAATATGAAGAAAATGAAATGAAAGCAAAATGAAAACAAGATGAAAATAGGATAAAAAATGTGATGAAAAACAAAATAAAAACAAGATATTTTTATTTATTTTTTTAATTTAAAACTTTTTATAATTTATTAATTTATTAATTTAATTTTTTTTAAATTTAATTTATTTTTTTTTAGTCAAGTACAAATATAAAGAAAGTAAATAAAAGCAAGATAAAAACAAAATAAAAATAGGATATAAAAAACAGAATAAAAACAAGATAAAAATGGGATGAAAACGGGACAAAATAGTAATGAATGAACCCAAAAAAGCAGAAAATCCTATTAAAAATAATAAAGAAAAACTGTTAAAGTTTTACAAAATACACTAAAGAACTTTCTAGAAGAACACAGAGGCAAAGAATTTACAGGACCCCGAAGAACTCTAATATAACTCAGATGTTACTAAAAAAGGAAAGTTTGTATAGAAATTCATCAAATATTGTATTTTTATATAGTAAATTTTTTAAATTTTGGCCTATTTTATATGCCTATTTGGCTGATATTATACAAACTCGGATTTGAGTTGTATTAGAGTTCTTCGGGGCCCTGAATTTACCCACCAAAAAATGACAAGATTACTTACCAAAAAACAACAAAGAAGAACTACTAAAAGACTTACAGAACCTATTAACAAAGAGAAAAAATCTACGCACTGAAAAATAATAATGAAAAACTACTAAAGGACTTACAGAACCTACCAATAAAAAGACAAAGAACCTACTAACTGAAAAATAACAAACTTATCTACTAAAAAGTGCCAAAGAACAACCAAAAGACTTGAACCCACCGGCAAAGAAACAAAGAACCTATTTACTAAAAAATACAAAATACCTACCAAAAAATAACACAAAAGAACCACTGAAGGATGACAAAGAAACAAAGAATCTATCCCTGAAAATTGACAAATTTAACTATTAAAAACACAAAAAAAATACTAAAGAACTAAAAAATATACCAAAAGACTACTTTAATGATGACTCCAGTAATAACTCTAGTGATGACTTCAGTGACGATTTTACGATTTTAGTGATAACTTTAGCAACAACCTAGCAACAACTCTAGCAACAACTCCAGCAATTATTTAAAAAAAATATTCATGATTAAAAAAAAATTATTCACAGTTAAAAACAAATTATTCATAGTTAAAAAAAATTTTATTTGCAGTTAAAAAAAAAATATATTTATAGTTAAAAATAAATAAAAAAATAAATCATCTTATATAATCACCAATTTTAAAAATAATTGGTTGATCATATAAGGATCACTATAGTAATGAGTTATCATTTCCTTTTTGTCTTTTTTTACCAATTTTTAGATAATTTTTTTTATATTTAGTTTATTTTTCTTATTTTGGTTTAGTTTTTTTTCTCTTTTTTTTTTTTTTTTTAATTTTTTTACTTTATTATTATTATTATTATTTTCGCTTTTTTTGTAAAAAACTTTTAATAAAATAATCAAAAAAAAATACAATAATAATTCATTGAAAATAGTAGGATATCTTTATTAAAATAATTTTTTTTTTAACTAAATTTTTTCTTAACTAATTTTTTTTTTAACTAAATTTTTTTTTTAATGTTTTTTAATTTTGTGGTTAGTTGCTAGTTTGGAGTAAATAGCAAATAATTTTTTTACACATGCATAGCAGGTGGAACTTTGTTTTTTTTAGTTTTGTTTTTTTTTTCTAACTAATTTTTTTTTGCACTTCATCATTAACAATTAGTTATTATCATTGGAGTCATCATTGGAGTTATCATAATTAGAGTTGACAGTTACAGAGTTGTTGAAACTAAAGTGTTTAGGTTTCAGAAGATTAAAGAAATTGACTAAAGTGACCATAAGAGTTTTTAGTTTAGCGTAGATTTTTAAATTCAATCTGTATTACAATTTTTTTGTATTTTTTTTAATAAATTAATAAATTTTAAATATATATAATAACTAATCAAAAATGATTATATGATTCACATGCCGACTGATTAGTATTAGTCATTATATAAATCATATAATCAATTTTGTTTGTTAATCATGGGGTCACATAAAATAATGCCTAAAAATATATAAATCCATAACAGCTATATATTCAAGATCTATAGATTAATTATAAAACTTAAATGTTCAAAAATTTCTTGTGTTAACTTTTTTTTTAAAATCAGTAACATAAATTTTCTTAAATAGTTTTATCATTTATTATTTTAAACTGTAGTTATAAATTATTTACAAATTTCAAGAAGTCTTTATATTTGACTATGTGAAATAGATATCCATGTATAACAATCATATGGTCCAAATATTGGTAACTTATCTTGTAAAAACTTGTAAGCAGTAATATCTAATAGAAAAAATTGTAATTCTTGTTGAAATTCATTTTTAAGATATTTTTTATATTTTGTATTTTTTAAATATTGAATCAAAGAACTTGTTCCTGTATTACTATTATAGTTTGACTTTTTTTACAATATGTACATTGTGCACTGTTTGCTAATAATTATTGTTATTTTAATATTAGTATTATAAATACCAATTAAAATTTCAAATATTAATTATTTAAATTTTTAGATAGCAAAGAATTATTCTTAATAAGATGCTCTTTTTTAAATACTTATAAATAAAGGTTTTAGTGTTTCTATAAACCTGAACTAAATTGAACTTAGACAAGCTCAAGTTCAGGTTCAATATTGAATTTGAACCTGAACTTGAATATTTTTTAAAACATGTTCAAATTTAGTTTAGTGTTGAACTTTTAGAGCTAGTTCAGGTTCAGTTCAGATTCAGTTCAAAAGTTCATAAACATGTTTCAGATTCAATTTAGCATTTATATGAACTAGTGCTTCTAGATTTGGGTTCAGGTTTGGTCTGGTCCAGTTTGGTCTAGAGTTCAGACCAGATTTTAAATTTTACAACTTTAAATTTTATACTAAACTCAAACTCAATTATAAGTTTGGTTCAGATTTGGTCCAAAAGTTGCAAACTAGTTTGAGTCTAAATATAGATATATATAGTTTTGGATACTAAGCAAGTTTACTTAGAGTAAGAAGTATAAATCAATTAGTAAACTTTAGAAAATTAGGGCCGTGTCATTAATCATCTGATTATTTTTTATCAGAGGCCTACCCCTTCTTTTTTCTTAATATATATATAGTCAGGTTCTGTACCAGGACCCGAAATATACCATACATAAATAGGTCAGATATAAGTTTGCTTATTTTTGAGGTTTTTTATACAAATCTTTTCTATTTTAGTAATTTTTTTGCTTATTTTTGAAGTTTTTTCTGCAGATCTTTATATATAATTTCAACTTTTTTTACTTCTTTCTTTCTCTAAAAAATCACCTGATTTTTGTTACTCCCCTTATAACATTTTGTATAATTTTATTAATAAAATTATTAAAAATATTATCACTTAAAATTAGCATATTTTATATTACTTTTTGTAAAATTTGAAAAAAGAATGCTTAATTTTAAAAATTTTATCAAAAATTCAAAAAAATTAAGTATCTTTGTCTTTAAGTTTAAAAAATAAAACATACTAAAATAATATATTTTTTGATACTAAATAAGTTTAATTAAAACAAAAAGTTAAAATTCTTTAATAAAATTTAGAGAATTATAGAAACTTGTATAATTTTATTAATTACTGATCTGGATAAGATTGGCACTATTTTTATATCAGAATTTGGAACAAAATTACTATGATTTTCATTATATACTAGAATCTAATGTAGGTCCAATGAAAAGTAATTTTTTATTAAATTAACAGCTTATATTAATTAATTAAAAGTTGTAGAGCTCAATGAGATGCATCTAATGGTAGTTAAATTATTTCAAATCGGCTCAGTATATGCTAAGATATCACTAAAAAACAATTGGCTAACTATATTCAATGTAAACAAAATAAAAATTTTATATAGTCAGCCAATCATTTTTTAGTGATATTTCAGTGTACACTAGACTGATTTGAATGATCTAACTATTATTAAATGCATCTCAATAAGCTCTATAACTTTCAATTAATTGATATGAGCTATTAACTTAATAAAAAATTACTTTTCATTGGACCTATATTAGATTCCAGCATATAATAAAAATTTATATTGTACTTATCTCCAAAATTTACTATTGTCCCAATATGGGGGACGTCTAAAGCGGGGGCAACTCATATTTCTTAATAATTTTCTCGGTTAACTTTAGGGTTAGGGTCATCTTATATTAGGGTTAGGCTGGGTTTTAGATTGTTATATATAAGCAAAATTGCCTTCCCGATATTTTTACTTAACCTACCTGAGGTAGGTTTAGACTGTCGTTTTTTGTATTTTTTAGGTTTTTCATTTTTGCTTCGCCGGCGATCATCAAAATTCTGTAATTTGATTGGCTGTGATCACGTGAATTTGCCCCGCTTTAGATGACCCCAATATGGTAATAGTGCTGATCTTATCTGGATCATCAATTAATAAAATTATTAAAAATATTATTTACCTGAAATTTTATTATTTGATCAGATCTTCTTGTACTAAGTAGACTTGTTCAGCATAAAAAATATATTAGATCAGTATATTTTACTTTAAAATTTAAAAAAAAGAATACTTAATTTTGAAAATTTTTATCAAAAATCCAAAATTAAGCATCATTGCTTTAAATTTTAAAAAAAATAAATATATTAAAAAAATGTATTTTTTTTGTATTAAACAAGTTTAGATAGACCAAAAAGCTAGATAAATTAATAAAATTTAGAGAATAATAGCATTTTGTATAATTTTATTAATAAAATCATTAAAAATATTATATCACTTAAAATTTTACTAATTGATTATAACCTTTTGCACTAAGTAATTTTGTTCAATACCAAAAAATATATTAAATTAGGCCACACAAACTTATACTATTGGTTTTCCTATTCCAGCTGGGTCAGTGAGATGGGGTTTTGAAATTTTAATTTTTTAATATATTAGCCAATAGAAATTCTCTATTCATAATTATGCGAACAGAGCGAATTTTTAATATAGTAAAGATTATTAATCAATTGCATATATAATAATGATAACAAATATAAAACTTTAACTTTACTAAAACATGCCTATGGTGTTATTGATCAGTGCAATATGTTCTAAGGAAACAAAGTTTGCCTGTATAACAGTATAAAGAATAAAGTTTAAATTTTTAATGTATGAAATTTTTTATCGGGTATCCGGTTGTAAGACAATAAAATTTTTAAATAAAATTTTTTTTATTAAAAAAATTTTTTTAAAAAAAAATTAAAATCCAGGTCGCTGGGTCATGAAAGGTTACTTGGTGATATGAAAACCAATAGTATAAGTTTGTATGGCCTTAATATGAATTATTTTACTTTTCTTAAAATTTGAAGAAAGAATACTTAATTTTGAAAAGTTATATTAAAAATTCAAAATTAAGCATCTTTGCCTTAAATTTTAAGAAAATAAAATATATTAAAATAATGTAATAATAGAAATTGTATAAATTTATTAATAAAATTATACAAATTTCTATGTTTCTTGTTTAGCACCAAAAAATATATTATTTCAGTATTTTTTAGTTTCTTTAAAGTTTGAGGCAAAGATGCCTAATTTTGAATTTTTGCTTCTTTCTTCAAATTTTAAGAAAGTAAAAAATAAAATATCAAATATACTTACTAATTTGATATATATATATTTTTTGGTGCTGAATAAGTTTACTTAGTGCAAGAAGTTATGATCCATTAGTAAACTTTCAAGTAATATAACATTTTTAATGATTTTATTAATACAATGATACAAAATGCTATGATTCTCTAAATTTTACTAATTAATTCTAACTTTGTGCTCTAGATAAACATGTGCATATATTATGAACCTTGAACATATTTATAAACCTTGAACTGGACCTGAACTGAACTTTTTTTAAGTTCTGGTTCAGCTCAGATTCAGGTTTAGGTTCAGGTTTATTGAACCTGAATTTTTATTGAACTGGACTGAACCTCAGAACCCTAGAAGGTTTCCAACTTTATGTTTCTTGTTAACAGGGATTGTTTTAGCACTTTCAGTAGTAGTAACCTCAGTACTTTCATTTTTAACAGAGGCTATTTCACTATTTCAATATCTTCATTTTCACTTATAATCATTATAGTAATTGTTTCAATAAGAAAGTCTACATAGTAAACCAAAAGGTTTGTTTATTTAACATGATATTGCTTTTTTTTTTTTTTTAAAAAAAAAAAAAAAAAAAAACCATAAAAGCATGTAAGTTTTTTTAATATATTACTTTCACACATTTTTTTTTCATTTCTGTATGATAAAAAATATAGTTTGAAATAATCCTTTAAACACTAAAAAAAAAACATCAAAATTAAAAAATTTGAAACCTATAAAGATATATATATGTATTTAAATTATTTTGTTTATTAAAAAATAAGCTTAACTATAATAACAAATCGATTAACTTAATTTAAATAATTGTTATCTATATTAGTATAAATGAGTATAAGAACTACGAACTAAAGTTTTTGCTAATCTAGTCTTAAACTTGTTTTTTATTCGATTTTCTATGCCCCCTCGGGTCTGTTCCCAAAACCCGACTCAAACCCGGTATTTAATCAACCCGGTATAAACCCGGTTTACTTTAAAATGGGTCAAAATATTGAACCCGGTTTTGACAAGGAGGGTAAATGACCTTCAAATGTCCTTCAAATAACCTCAAATGACCCCAAATGACCCCAATTTTATTATGAATTTTAGTCTGAAATGACCTAGGTCATTTGAAAAAAAAGGCAAATGACCACCAATTTTACCATCCCTGGTTTTGACCAAAATCCCGCCCAACCCACAAACCCGCGGGTTTAGCTCGGCCCATTCCGATCCCTATACCTACTCTTACCCTAACAGAAGTTTCACCCTAACCCTAATGAAACACAATATTTAAAAGTTTGATCTGGCACAATTTAATTCGATGCACAACATATATATCAAATTTTAATTTTATCACTCATAATTCTGGATGATAAACCATGTATCGGCAAATAACAATCCTAAGTATTTTGTATAAATCCTTAGCAAAGTTGGCTATATTAGAAGATTTGATTATTGGATGGGCTAAATAGTTCTTACGCTTAAACATTGTTATAACGATAATGCAATTTCTATTTGATATCTTTTAGTAAGAATTAATTATCCGGCAGCTAATATGTAAATACTGATGAAAAAAATTACGCATTATTCCATTGCGGCTCATTATTAAAATTGTGTGAAAATTTGGATACAAAACCTGTGAAATTTTTTTTTTTTTATCATGCATGTTGACAAGAGTCAACAGATCGAAAGATAGGGAAGGATGGTCAGGGGCTACAACCCCTGCCTTGATGACATAGGTCGGGAATCGAAAGAGACATCAGACCGCAGAAATTTCATGCGAATAAATCGACGTAACTGAAAGCTACCGACCACGATCAGTATTTAAGGAAGCAAAAAATAACTTACGAAACTTTGTCCTCTTTCAACACAACCAAGCATTAAAACCATCTCTTTTTTCTCGACCCAACCCTCCCCACCACACACAGTGGTTCTGCCATTTTCCTATTTAACAGCCGGCCTGCTCGAGCAGGTGGAAAACAACCGGCTGATGCTCACTCGTTCTACTGCTACAATGATACCCAGCGCAATCTCATTTGCTAATTTTTCCCGGGAGCATATCATCGTTTCAGTTCAAATTACTCAGCTCGAATCACTCACAATGTATTCTGTGGACTTAAAGTCCTTTAATTGAATTTATTTCCGGCACCTTTGGCTAGCCGGCATTCTTCCAAACATATGATCACTCGTACCTGTGCTTTTCGTACATATTAGATAACAAAAAAACCATCAAAATAAATTTATCCTTTATTAGAGCATTATTTACATGAATTGATTATTCTAATTGCATCTTATTAAATGTTTTATGTGCGTAAACAATTTTAGTCATGCCATTGGCAAAATTGCATAATTCATATTTACATGTCCTCTGTACTTGAGAAGTTTTTACACAATTAAAAATCCATATATTGCTAAATGACTTATTTTATTTGGCGATACAACATTTCCATCGTAACACTAATGTAAAATGACGGTTACTTTTAGGAAATATTAGTAGAGGTTATAGATTGCCATTCACTACCATTAGTACTGTAGTAGGAAGGTTTGTATTTTGTTTTCATTTAAATTAAGTTTAAACTTTATTTTTTGTATGAACACATGAAGGCAGGGCCGATGATATTCTGTGCTTCACATAATACCACAGAATTCACAGAAATAGAAAATAGGTCTATATCACAGAATATGTTTATATCACCGCAGCATACCACATAATTATAATTTAACCGCAGTAATCAAAATTTCAAAAAATAAGTGACCAGCATCGGTAACTTTCGGAAAGGTGGAAATTAATGAACATGAATTACGAACACGTTGGTCGAAAAGTTTCAGAACCAGATTTCTTTAGTGATATATGATGAATAAAATTTACCATATAATTCACTTATTTTTGTATGTGTACGGACAAATTTTCCAAATTTGGTTTCTAATATGCAAATGCGCCAAGGTGACAAAATTGGGTTTGATATATTTTTTGTCTAATGAATACTATATGTGTATATTGTATATTTTGTTATTTGAATTTAAAACCAAACTTTTTGAATTCAATAAAAAGTATATAAATCAAAAGCAATCTTTTTAATTTTGCTGTCAACCACAAAAATTTTATCAAATTTAATCCAATAATTGTTGAAAATACTACATTATTAAGATACTTCATCTTCATTCAAAATTTTGCACTGCTTATATTCCGATAGATATTTTAGTACAAAGTAAGAGATATAATTACATCACAACCTTCTAAAATTCTGAAACACAAATACAAACTCTAAAATATCGAAACAATATTAAAAAATGTTGAGGAGCGGAACAGAATCACATGACATCTGACCAATCAAATTATCTAATTTTGATGTCTTCGGCGAAGAAAAACAAGAAAGAAAAGCGAAAACCCCGAAATTACAAAAAATGGCAGTCTAAACCTACCTAACCCTAACTCTAATCTAAGATGACCCTAACCCTAAAGTAATTCGATAGAATATATATTATAAGAATCTGCTCCGCTTTAGACGTCCCATATAAGGAAGTCTTGGCAATCCGAAATTCAATAAAGTTGAATTACACACCTAATTCTGTATTATCACATGCACAGATATGAGATAAATAGAAAATCATGCTTCCGATTAATGGTTGCATTTTGAGATGGAAATTCAGGCGCACTACCAGACTTTCGCGTATAACGTTTTGATTATATTAATTATTTTTTCTATCAATGCAAATACACAGGATTATAATTTTACACCGGTTCCTACTTTTACATATAATGAGGATAATTTTACTGGGAAACTTTTAGTTAAAAATATTGATTCGTTTCCAGATGGAACAGTCATTGTCCGTATCATGAATGAAATGAATGATAATCAGAAAATATATTATGACCAAATTTTATTATTGCGCATTATTCATCCTAATGGAAGTGTGACTGAAATAAATAATAAATATGATATACCGGATTATAATTTTAATGCTGGCAATAACCCCAATCCTTTGGACGTTTATCCATTATTTGATAAATATATTCTGGTTGTATATTCAACTGCCCTTGATTGGAAAAATAATGAAACATATAGAGATCGTGGAATGATTATTGATTGGAATGGAAATAATATTAGGTAATTTTAATTTTAACATTTTTTTTTTTTTTGGATAGAGACAATAGTAATATCATATTTTCATTATAGTGACATAGAATTCGGGGAATCTTATGTTGATGATGATTATAATGTTGGGTTAATACCAAATCAAGCTAGATTTGAAGTAAATTCTGATCGAACGAAAGGGTTTTTACGCTTTTCTCAATATAAACATTCGAATGATGCCGTATGGAACCAATATTTTGTGTATGTTGCTTTTTTTTAAACAAGTTCTAGTATCAAATAAATAATCGGTGATAGTCATTATAATTCTTTTTTTTAGCAATTCTACAGGGCATTTAAACATGACCGGTTTAGGCATTATATCAAACTTTTATAAAATACTTGCGACTACCAATGATAGCTATGATCAAAACTACGAAATATTCTCGGCTACAAATAATGACTATGTTATAGTATATCTCAATACCACTGTAACTAATATAAGTACACCATTTGAGATACATGGAAAAATAAATGCTATGTTTATAAGACATAATCAAAATATTTCATATGGGCCAATTACTCTATATGAAACAAAAGAAGATATGTTGCTTAAATATATTTATTGTTTTATCAATATTGCTAATATAGGAAATACTTGTAAAATAATTGTTTTAGCAAACAATACAAATTATTTCTGCAATATTCAATTTCTTTCTTCAGGATCAGTTCTTGATTTCTCTTCATTCCCTGTTAATAATATAAGTGAAAATGGCTATGAAGTTGTTTCATTGCCTTTTGGAGATTATGTTATAATAGATCGATTAAATGATTCAAACAGCACATTTAATCTCGCTCTATTTAACGGAAAAGGAGAAACTCTTAGTAGTATACAAATAAAAAGTAGCTTTCATGGAGTACACACAGTGGATGCCTTACCCAACAATACCATTTTTTTTACAAATCCAGATACAGAAAATTCTTCTTGGGGAATTTTTGGCTACCATATACCATATGTAGATGTTACTGGTAAATTCTTCACTATTATTAACATTTTAACATTATTATTTTCATTATATTATTATTTTTAAATCGTAACATAAGTTATATTTTAACATCTCATCTGATAATTATATAATAGGTTTTCATAATCTTTTGATCGACTCATCATTCCCTAACAGCAACACTACATTAAATATTCGAAATACTACAAATCTTTTTATTACATATAATCATCAAATTATGAAATCATCGCATAATCTCTTAATTTATCAAATAGATCAAACGGATACTAATATAAAAATATTACGACAAAATTATTCAGGAGTGTCACGCTATTGTTCAATTACTGATGATTTTACAATAAGCTGTAAAATTCTAAGTAGTACTTTTAATGTTTTTAATTCAACTTACCATATAATTGTTGAAAATGGATTTGTCAAAGATTCCAAATATCAAGAACAATTACGAGGCATTACAGATAATTTATGGGTAGTACATACAGAATCAACACGTCGTGAGTAAAAAATATGCTAGGATAGCTAATATTAATTTTTATTATTTGTTTTTTTTTTGTTAATTGATTGTTAATTTATTTATGGATAATATAGAAAATGATGAATATGTTGGTAAGTCTTGTAATTAATAATCATTTGGTTATATATTTTAATGAAAATCTATTAATAATATTACTATTGTTATTAGATTCAGTTACAGGACATTTACGTTTGTCTGAAATTGGGACAGGACGTTTTAAGGAATTAAACTCCTCTGAACAACAAAAAAATATAAAAATTTTAAATGAAGAACTTGCTAAAAACATTCCTATTGATCCTACAAGGTTGAAATTTTCTGGACGTTTTGAATTTGGTTCAAATGGACGGGTATTGTTGGAACTTTCTATAAATGCACAAGTTCCAAACAATTCATCTCAACCAAATGTAAACCATATAATGGAAGATTTAAATGCATTAATTAGAAATAAATCAATTACTAATCTATCGAATTTGTTTCTTGACATTGATGAAAACTATCGATTTAAATCAAGATGTAAGTATTCTTAAATAATGTTAAATGTTTATTTAATTTTCAAATTTATTTTAAGATGTTTATCTCATTATATTTTAGCAAATTTATTTGGTGAAATCAAGTACTTTATAATTGGATTATTAGCTTTAATTCCATTTTATTTTCTTGTGTCCTATTTGCATAAAAAAGCAAGAAATCAGAAAAAATGTTTATATTTGCGAGAGTTTTCACCCGTGAAAAGTTGTCCTCATGAATTAGAATGTTTATCCAAATTTAAATGTTACAACATACAAAAAGATGAATTTAAAAATGTTTTCTCACAAAACAATGTAAGTTTTTTTTTCTTAAATGAAATATTATATCATTGTATTAATTTTAACATACAGTATATTATTTCTTTAGTGTAGTGGAATTATCTTTTTTACAACAATTTTAAGCATAATTCGCTTAGTTGCAAACATTTTATTTGTAATATATAATGTACAAAATGCGGCAACAATAAATCTTTTTATTCCGAGGTTAGTGTCATAAATTTTAATTTAAATTTATTATATTAACTGTTAATAAAATATATATTTATTTATTATCATTTTTTTGTAGCATTGTTATACTATCAACTGAAATTAGTCTGAATATAATTTTTGCATTTATAATTTTATCCAAAGAAAGTTCAAATCATTATTTCAGAAAGTGGTTTGCTAATAATACTATATATGCTGTTTTTTTTACCCTGTTAGCAAGTGCCGATATTGAAAATCTATTATTACTAAATTCTCATTTTGCGGGATTAAACATGTTTACAGTTCCGTTGTCAAATCAAGCAAAAAATTTTATTTTTTGGAGCAAAATTTTAACTACTATTGTTAATAACATACCATGGTTGATTATTCAAGTAAGATTCAATATAAAATAAATATTTTGAAAATAGTTGTTTCTACACTCATGTTGTATTCTACTAAACTATATACAGCATAATGTAATGAAAATATTGAATACTACTGTATTACTAAGAAATCACCTACATATAATTTTCAATCACTGTGCCAAGATCACGGAGGTTTAATAAATACCGTACAAGCGCGAAATAACGTCCACCTGCGCGTTATTTCGAGAACACACATGCGCGTTATTTCGAAACAAGAATTAAATTAACTAAAAAAGTGGATTTTATATTAAGTAAACTTGTTTTTTGGCTTTAGAAAAACTTGTTCTTCAGGTAGAGACGATTCTAATGGCGGTAAAATAATCAAAAACAGTCAAGTAGTTCGTCCGCATGTCTTCTTCAAAGTTTCGCAACGTTTGTTTACTTTTGTTTACATATTCTGTAAACAAAGATAAACAAATGTTGCAAAACTTTAAAGAGGCATTGCGGGCGAACTACTGGACCCTTTTGATGATTTTACTACCGTTAAAATCGTCTCGACCTGAAGAACAACTTTAGTTAAAGTCAAAAATAGATTTACTTAATATCAAACCAGTTCCGAAGCACTTATTTATTTATAGGGATGCGCGTTAATTCGGGACGTCCATGGGCGTTAATTTGAAGCTACATATACTATTTTAGGGGTATCTGGTTTTCGAATTAACGCCCCTGGGCGTTATTTCGCGCTTATACGGTAATAACTGTTCATATGTGAATAAGTGAAAACTTGTTTTCATTAATTCCAGTGATCAGGATATTATTATTAAAGCTAAGGCAAAATTTTATGAGCAAAGCAAATTTGCAGCTTCATGTAATATTTGAGATACGAGAGAGGTTTTTTTGCATTTATACTAAAAAAAAGTGCAGGAAGTATGGTAGAATCCAACATGAGTGTAAAATTATCATTTCCTAAACTTGTTATCTTTACACTTGAATACTGATATAAACCAATTTTTATTTTTGAATTTTTTTTATCTTAGGTGCTTTACTATTTGCATACAATTACATATAAGGCCATTCCTTTACTCACTCTTATAATAAGTTTTATTTCATTGGGTATCCTAATTCTTAAAAAAGCATATGAATTTATAAGCAAATATCACTATAAAGCTTATAAAGTATTATCTGATAAAAATTTTGATGTTGGAAATGATACAGAAAATCTAGATGTTAAAGAAAAATTTACCAATGTATACAAAGATACCACAGATGTGATTTATGATAACCAATAAGAATTATCAATATATATTTCATTTTAACTGTTAATCGGTTATAACAACTAGAAGATCTTCAAATCTTTTTTTGATATAAGCCAAAATTTTTCTTGATAAGATACATGATTCGGACACTTCTACTAACACGTTTTTTAACATCTTCCTTAGTATATACTGATAACCATTAATTCCCCACCCTTATAGTTATATTATTTTATGAGATAGTTGTTTATCTTCTCTTATAACAGGAAAATGAATTTTTTAGCCTATAGTATTTCACACAACTCTGACATTATATATATGTTTATTTAACAAAAATAAATTCATTTTATTATTACAGATAAAGGCACTTAGGTGCCGGACTTTATTTATTTATTCCCTATATTTCCCTAGTTATTCTATTATTTTTTGAATTGATATTTTTTTATTATCAGGTTCATTACTTGCTAATATCTGATCTTTTAACAATCAAACAATTATTTATTTTATATTTCTTTTAAGATATCCCGTTTTTTTTTGATAGCCGATTTTGTAAGGTTAATTTATATTTACCTTTATCCATGCACAAAATTTCTTTAGATATAAGCATGATGAAATACCAGCCTGTACCTATACATGGGTGCCTAAATTATTTTTGGCTTGCCGTAAATAAAACAACCTAAACCGTAAATAATTTCAGTTGCCGAAAACATTTTCGGATGCTTAAAATGTTTTCAGATGCCGATAATGGATGTCGAAAATAATTTCGGCTGCCAAAAAGATTTCGGATGCCGAAAATGTTTTCAGATGTGATAATATTTTCAGATGCAAGTATGTGTAAATTTACAGCTATTATCATAAATTCTGGACACTTGATAAAATTGCCGAATAATTTTTCGGCCGATTCGACTAAGTTTGTAAAACATAATAGACTCAAATTGATATATATAGTTTAAGCTCCGGTGACTAATAAAGGTGTTAAAGGTTGATATTGCGAATGTAATATAATTTTGATCGAACAATGTGCTGTAATATGTAATATTAACTCAAAAATTTTTTATATACTGCGTACTAATCATACCGAAATCAATCGGTCAAATAGATTTCAGCAAATTGTTTTAGGGTGGCCCAAATTTATGAAAACAGCTATAATTCTGGGATAATAGATAAAAGTCGGGGCTGGCATTAATTTTGCTGGATCTGATAGTCTCGGGTATATAAGCTTTTGATTCCGAGTATTATCTATATATAAAAAGAATTTTTATATATATTGATGCATACCCGGAATAAAAGCTTATATGCACGGTATCAAAAGTTTATCGTATTCAGCCGAATTAATGCCGGCATTTGTTGTCCAGAATTTATGAGAACATCTGTAATGCTCGAGATAGGCTTCACACTCGCTCCTTGTATTTTTGTGGTCTCACTTTTTTCGTGCAATTAAACAACTTATTGGCTATGTCATGTGATTGGACACAACTTTAGATGACTCTCTATATCCTCCGCACAAGGTGCCCCAAATAACGTACCCTCCTCTATACAACGTATATACGTCCGTGCCTGGGAGATTTTTACCATGTGAAACTTAATGTACTGGGTAGCTTGCATGGTATAGTTGCACACTAAGTGTGGTATAATATGGTCACACCTTATAAAAGCTCCAAATATCTTGTTCTTTATATATGCATACCTTTGCTAATGCACATTTTCATTTTTATACCATGGATTCGAGAGGGTGCGCTTAGGGTGCAACCGTAGCTGCAATAAATTATGAATTTATATTTTTGATAACTGAAACAATTTCGGCTAGAAATGGGCAAGGTATTGTAATAATGTAAGTAATAATTAACCCCAATATTTACACGTACATATTATTATTAATTATTCCTTATGCGAATAATTATTACTTAACATGTTTACAAATGTAACCTGGAAGGTAAGTTATAAATTCAATAATTTGCTGATCATGTTAAGACTTGGCTAACGTGAGGTCGAATTAGCTCAGGGCTGTAAGCGTAGGTTATGCGGAATGGATGTTCATTAGGAGATTCTGAATCAATGATATATTATATTAAAATTGAGTGGAAAAGGAATTCTTTCTCGTTCTTTATTAGTTTAATCGTCATATTTATACTTTTAAAATTCTGATGGTCCGAGACCAAAATCTTGGGTCTCAAGCCAATATCGGTGGTTCTGGACCAACCTGGCTGGTCTCAGACCACTGTAGAGGGTTCGAAACCAAAATTCGTGGTTCGGAACGGGTGGCAATCAAATCGCCGACAATCACTTCACAGACATCAACCTACACCGACAATCATTTTACCGACAAGCTTTTTTTACCAACACAAAATTCGCCGACACTTGATTTACCAACAAGTTCCTTTTCACCGACAAGTTGATTTTACCGACACATACTTCACCGACAGTTACATTTACCGACAAAATCAACTTACCAACAAGCTCATTTTACCGAAAATAGAATATACCGACAAGCATATTCTACTGACAATACAATTCGTCGACAATATGATTTGCCAACAATACAATTGCTGACAATACAACTCGTTGACATATGAGACCACAGCAATGTAATAAACTACTAATGTTTTTTTTTGTCTTTGTCTTATAGGGTTAGGGTAGGGTTTGGGTATAGATTTCATATTTATAGAGTATATGTGGATTTTAGCAGGGCTTATAGTTTCAAATCAAGACCCTATAACTTCAGCATCAACCGTGATACTTAAGGCATCTGGCGAATTGTTTGTCGGCGAATTATTTGTCGGTGAATTGTATTGTCGGTAGAATAATCTTGTCGGTAAATTCTATTTTCAGTAAAATGAGCTTGTTGGTAAGTTGATTTTGTCAGTAAAATTAACTGTCAGTGAAGTGTGTATCGGTAAAATCAACGTGTCAGTGAAAATATGCTTGTCGGCAAATCGAGTGTCGGCAAGTTATTTGTCAGTAAAAAAAGCTTGTTGGTAAAATGGTTGTCGGTGTAGTGTTATGTCTGTGAAGTGATTGTCGGTGAAATAATACGAATCCGTTCGGAACCATCGTATGCGCTAAGCCTTCTACCAAAAAGGATAATCATACAACTATAGGGCAAGTTATAATGACAAAGAAAAATTACACAAAATTTTTCGTAACACATATATCAAATTCTTTTACTTATTATTACTTATAATGCAAAAAATGATAAGAAATAATCGGAAATAATAGATAATAATTCTTTACTAAACTTGCATATCTATAATTTTGGCAGCCAATAATAATTACGGCTACTGAAAACAATTACGACAGCTGAAAATAATTTCGGCAGCTAAAATAATTTCAGCCGGAATTATTTTTGGCAGCTGTAATTATTTTGACATTTAGGCATTTTGAAGCAGCATGTCAAAAATATAAAAAATGACATAATGCCGTAATGCCATAAATCAACCTGAATTTTTATAAAGGTTTATTACTATGGTGCAGGAAACCTTAACTCACCAATATAATAGATGACTTTAAAATCTATTAACTCTTTAAAAAATTAAAATTTTAAAAAACTAACTGGTAATTTTGTTCTTTAAGACAAGTTCTATAAAATTACCAGTTAGATTTTAAAAATATAACCTCTATAAGAAGTTAATAGCTTTTAAAGTTAAATTATTTTTATATTAAAAATAAAAATTGAAACATATATGATTTTTAAATTTGACCAATCAAAAACTTCGATTTTTATTATAAAAAAATTTTTGACCAATCAAAATTCAAATTTAAATAGTAAATTTTTTTAAAAAAATTTTTAATTAGATTTGTATTACCTATTATAGCAATTTGATTGGTTAATTAAGGTTATACTGCATATACAAAATTGAAATAATGTCTAGTTAAGCTTTCCTGCACCATATATAAATGCTGGTTTTGATTGGACAACACACAAATGCGGCGTCTCACAATTCATGTGAATTTCAATTATATGCGAACGTAGCATGCCCATCTCCAATTTCATATAACTCTAATAAATTATGATGGTTCGGGGGTTTTTTAGATCTTTGCAATTTGCTGGCAACTAAAATCAATGCAATTTTTAGTTCTACTTGAACGTTACTCTCTATAATTCTCAAGGCTCACTGCATTAGTATTCCTAATCGTTTACAACAGATCATTATAATGATGCCTGACGAAATGACGAAACCTGACGAAACCATAAGTTTCGTCATTGACGAAACTTGACGAAACTTATGGTTTCGTCATTTCGTCAAGGCAAAATTAGTTTCGCCAGGCATCTATAGATCATTATAGGAATTGTATGATATAAGTGATATTGCGGCAGATGGATGACCATAATTATAGTTATATTTTTTCTGAAATATTATTTCACCGAATTCCCTAAAATGTCCTTACATGCAATTACCATTTCCCCGAATAATAAAAATGATAGCTAACAAGTCATTTTCCGGTTTATACATTTTTCTGACATTTTATTTCTTTGAAAATATTCTGAAGCTCTTTTATCGATAATTCATTTTCAAATTGATAAATTTTTCTGACATTCTCTTTTACTGACAGATGTTTTACCAAATTTAAATATATCAAAAGAATATTGTATGATTTCTCATAAATTCTGGATCAACCGGTAAAAATTTATTGATGATTATTCGGCCAGATTTTGCATATTTTTGAATTTGGTGTTATCAACATTAATGTTATTCCCTTGATAACTATATCAAGAGTTTATGAGACCGACTGTGACGAAGGCACAGGAGGGATATTATCGCGAGGATCACCTGACCCCGTGATCACTGAAATCACTGAATCGGGTGATTCTGATATCAGTGAGTTTGCATAATGATGAGGTCATTGATTGAGTCGAGTATAAGTAAGCCACAGATTCAAGAAGGGAAGTTTGTGCTTTTCTTTCGCTGCTTTAGTAGTTGTCCGAAATCCTATTTACTGGCTAATCGAAAGGTTCTTAACACGCTTACCACACTTACCACACTTATTGATACCCTTTTCCAGCAAAAATTTACCCGATATTCACTGAATATGGCTTTCAATAAAACACAAAATCGAAGCATGGAACTAACGGAACAAACGAACGAAACAAATGATATAGATGCATGACAAAGTGATATACGGCGCTCTCATATGTCAGTTGAGGCTCTAAAAAACCTATGCACCTGCCTAAGCTTGAGTACTGAGGGAAATAAGGCTGACTTGATAGAACGACTTACACTCGCTAGTGGCTTGGCCCAGCCACAACAAAATGGCTTGAGTGAAAGTATGGAGGGAGAAGCGTTTGAAAATGCCCATGGTGAAAGGAAACTAACCAGGAGGGGTTTTTACGCTACAAAAGTCCATCTTTGAGTATGTCTCAAAGTGATGATGAGTCACGTGACAAAAGATCGAAGAGAGCAAAAAGAGTGTCTAAAGATGCAGCCGATATAAAAGTATTGTTTAAAGAGATCAAACATTTGAGAGAGGATGTAAATCATATTACAGAACGTGTTGAAGTGTCAAATATGAGGTTGGAAATCAACAAAAATTGGCCTGTTGTAAAGTTTGAAAGGGCTAGGGACCAATTTGAATACAATGCACTTTGCGCTATTGGGAATGATTTAGATTTGGCATTAAGTGCCTCAACTGGAGACGAAATAATCCGCCATATTGAAAGTGCAAGAACAAAAACACTTGATCATACAGTTGTTTTAAATGTAGCAAAGGAATATGGCTGGGAAGTAGCAGTCGAATTACCACAATCAAAAAGTGAAGGATTATCGGCGTATGGTGAAATAATTGAACATGCAAGGCAGGCGCAAGCCTGAAACAACAGGAAAAAAAAAAAAGTACTCAAATGAAAAACAGTTTTTTCGAGGGTCTGAGTTCTATGAAAGATCAGGGTTCAAGAGCAGATCACGCTGGAGACAAGGCCCCTACTTATCAGATAGAGAACGAAATAGGCCTTACGGTGCAGAGAGAGAAAGAAACGATACCTTCTTATGTTACAATTGTGGGGGATTGGGACACTATGCTAATAACTGCACATCAAGGTCAGATAGACGACCATTTGAAAGGAAATCAAGTCAGTCACAAGAAATTACAAGACATACAGCACAGGGAAGAAACTATAGTTGACTACCCTCGGGCCCCCAAAAGCAATGCAAAGTGGCTGTTTCAAAATCTGGAAAAGAAAATGGGCGTCATGCATGGAAGCCCTCTCGCATACTTCCATTATTCGTAGACGCTTCAACGACTGGTTGGTGTCGGCAACACTATTTGCACACAAAGCATTCGGAAATTGGGAAAGAAAGTACCAGCACATAGATATAGCAAAATTAGAGTCCGAAGCAATTTTACTGGGCCTGAAGTCATTTGCAAAAAACTAGCTCATCATTGGGTCACAGTATTTATAGACAACAGGGTGGCCCAGAAAACAATGGATTTAGGCGGAAAACACTTTGGCAAAAGGAACTTTTGCGACAGCACAGATATTTGGATATATGAGTTCCGATGGGTGCCAAGTGCAAAAATCCAGCAGACGAACTTACAAGGCATTTCGACGAGTCAGATTGGAGTTTTAAAAGGGATGTTTTCGAACTATTGGATCATATATGGGCCCACATACAATAGATCGAATCGCAAGCGAAAGCTCAACACACTTTGCAAGGTTCAACTCAAGGTGGCATTGTCCAACTACAGAAGCCATCAATGGCTTTACACAAGACTGGGGAAAAGAAATAAATTATGTTTGCGCTCCGTTAGGTTAATTGGATCGAATATTTCATCACGTAATAGAATGCCAAGCAATGACAACAATTATCGTACCGATTTGGGTGTCAGCACCTTGCTGGCCAATTATGCTACGCCATCCACATCGAGAGATGCTACTTCCAAACCCAGAAGAAATTTTCCTGCCAAGTCCAAATGGGGCAATAGAACCATTAAACAATCAGAATTGGAAATTTATGGCAGACAGATGTTGTTTTAATTGGGCTTTTAGTGCAAGCACATAAGTTTTGCTGCCAAAGTCATTATATGATCGTGAGTTGAAAGCAATTTGGGAAGATTTCATTGACTTTTGTAATACACATGAGCTAGTAGCCTTACCAGCCTCACGAGACAGCGTGTTAGCATACTTAGTATGGTCGGACATACGTGGAAGAACAGTAAAGCCCGCACTTGTTTTAACGGCAATATCAAATCAACATAGTGGGGAAAATTTGTCAGACTCCACAAAAGCTATGAGGTAAAGAAATTAGCAAAGTCATTGTCCAAATTGGCAGCAAGTAATAGGGAAGCCACGTGGCCACGTGACCCACCTAACTGTGGAAGCATTGAAAAACTACGTGGATAACCCACCAAGGGTGTCTGATTACAACATATGGGCACGTGACTGTGCATTAGTTGCAATTTGGCCTACGCACGATGCGCAGAGCAAGTGAACTAGCAACTCTTTCTTTAAATGATTTTAGAGAGGAAAATGGCCTTCTATGGATTCGCATAAATCGATCAAAGACAGATCAACAAGGGGTAGGGAAATTCATTCCAATTGAACCGACAAACTCTAGGTTTTGCCCCATTAGATTATGGAAACAATATCTTCGTGTTAGAGAAAATTCGGGGAAAATAGCTTCTGTCAAATAAGAATGGCAAACTAACAGTGGGAGCCATCAGTTCGATCGTCAAACGAATTGCAAATCACGCAGGTTTAAACGGAAGGTACACGAGTCATAGCTTGCGCATAGGTGGAGCAACAGCAGCAATGAAAGCAGGTCTTTCACTACCACAGATAATGGCCATAGGTGGTTGGGCACGAAGGCAGTGTTACTGTATTTAAGGTCGATCGCTACAGTGCAGATAAATACGTCTAGGAAAATGGGGTTTTAATGCTTTAACAGTTTTAACAGGTAATGGATTAAGTGTTTACCACACCACGTAACGATTCTCTTCAGATTCCCATAGTTTTCTACATGTTGTATCTTCATGTTATTTGAATTATGAAATTGATATATTTGAATTAAAATTGCAATCCGAGCGAGAATAATGAGACCGACTGTGACGAAGGCACAGGAGGGATATTATCGCGAGGATCACCTGACCCCGTGATCACTGAAATCACTGAATCGGGTGATTCTGATAGTCATAGTTTCAGTGAGTTTGCATAATGATGAGGTCATTGATTGAGTCGAATATAAGTAAGCCACAGATTCAAGAAGGGAAGTTTGTGCTTTTCTTTCGCTGCTTTAGTAGTTGCCCGAAATCCTATTTTCTGGCTAATCGAAAGGTTCTTCCCACCCACCTCCCCCAAAAGGGAAAAAATTTTTTTTTAGGAGTTGGCAAACAAGACACTGCTATTCAACGCTGCGAAATCACGTGACAAAGTTGGCAGTTGTGCACACCCACACTGTCCTGAGTAGAGTGAAACAGCTGTGTACACCCCACACTGTTTTGAAGAAGAGAAACAGCTGTGTAAACCCCACACTGTTCTGAGAAGTAGAGCGTAACAGCTGTGTAAACCCCACACTGTTCGGACTGTCCTGAGAAAGGACTTAGTGGAAATAGATTAGGGATGATTTAAAATAGAATAAGTTAAGGTGTTAAGAACCACACTCGGGTAACTGGGTGACGGCACCATTCCCATAGTTTTCTACATGTTGTATCTTCATGTTATTTGAATTATGAAATTGATATATTTGAATTGAAATTGCAATCCGAGCGAGAATAATTATTACTACAATCATTTCAAACACCTCATTTTACCTATACCGTACTTATTCACTCGACAAATTCATTTCAACTACGATTATTGACAAGTTTTTTTAAAACCCGCGCTAACCTTAACTTTAATTCTAAGCCTGACCATAATGACAATGACTAGAATTACTTTGCCGGTGAAATGATTGTCAATGAAATGACTGTCGGTAAAATAATTGTCAGTGAAAAATAAACTTATCTGCGAAACAGAACTCGTATCTTTATTATGCACCAAGACAGGTTTATACACTCGTTTTCTTGTATTTTCTCTTTTTACGGTTTTTTTTTTGTGTTTTTCTTCGCTTTGCTCACGTGTCGGGCTGATCCGGGATCATCGCATTTTACATTCCCCGATTGGAAAATTATGGCGTAAACAGTGTTGAGTTTTCACGTGCGCACAAGTGTAATTGCTTTATTTGGGACACCACACGTGCTCGTGAATACTAAACCGGATGATATCATGTTTGCGTGTATTTTGATCTCAACAATACAACGCGATGATGAAAAAGATATATAAGGGTTGTAAGGTTCACTTTTTTCTTATTAATCCTTATTTCACTCATTCAGTACATCCACCTAACATATTATTATAATATATGACACTTTTTTTTTTGCGGGTTGTGTTTTTTTTTCTTTCAAGCCGAAGCAATTAAGATAAGTATTTCATTCTGGATGCACTTGTGTTCAGTTGCTATACCTATTTTTAACTTTTTTCGTCTGGAAGCTTTTATAGGTAAGTAGTTTATTTGTGCATTGTCTAGCCCGCGCAGAAGAGCGTCAAGAACGGGCTAGAAGAGTATGCCCCCTCCTTACCTGGGAAGGCCCCTTTATCCTCGAGGATTTGGATTTGTTTTTGTTTTGTTGCTAACTTTTCCCTTACAGTAGTTCAAATCTCTCGAGGATATTTTTTTGCTTTCACACCCAGGTTGTGAAAGCTCGGTATAGTTTGCAATCTTTTATTATTTTTTTTGGGTCACTTTTGGTATTGACGTCCTCGCCGTGTGACCTGGGTATTATTTAGTAATTCTAAATAATAGCTAACGGGATACCAATATATGTTTTTTGTTGTGTATCTCTAATGAATATTATACTAATTGCTATTTTTTTTTTTAAATAATCGTCTTTCTTGTTAGAATATCATCGTCAATATCGTCGTATCTTGGTGATAATGAAGACTTTTTTTTAGGCAATTTTGTTAGGTTTTGATGGTTTCATTGGGCTCCAGTAGTTTTTTGAAGTTTTTTTTACTCGCTGGGATTTAGTAATTTTTTTTTTCTTTTGCCATGTTTTTTTAGTGTAATTTTATTTTTTGTTATTGTTCTTATTGTAATATAAAATTTAATTATTTATTAAGTATTTATTGCTTGATCAATAAATTTTACCAAATTACATTGCGCAAAAACACATGCAAATAAAAATTGTTAATTCATAGTATTATAATATTCTAAATACGTTGCAATAACTAGTGTAAATAAGGATTATTCATTATTCAACGCGTTAATTTACCTTTTCAAAGTAGCTCATCTTCGGTACCAGGTTGGCGGAGATGAATTACAGAGATTGATAATATCATTATTGCATCATAGACCTCATACGCGAAATAAATTTAACGGTAGTGATTAGTGGTATTCTTAAAGTTTAGCGATTAGAGTATTCTTAAATACAATGACGCCATGATTAATTGCCTCATCTCATAATCATCATAAATAGGTGTTTTGGAGTTATCTTTTATTATAATAAAAAAAAAAAGAAAAAGACTATACATTAATTAATTACACGATTGAACTTGCATACAAATTTATCGCTGTATGTTTACTGCACAAGCCTAATTACTAAATGAAAATAAATACAATATCCTAAAACCATCAATTATGGAATGTCATTTTGATTGACGTCGATCGTTACATAGTTTTAGAGTACTCCTGTTATACATTTAATTGCAAACTTTGCCAAACCAGGTATAAAAAAGGTGTTTGTTATAAATAGATGTAAATTGAAATGTCAACCTCACATTAGGGATGATAAAGCATTGCCACTGTGTAAACATTATTAAAAAGGTTTTTACGAATGAATTAAAGGAATACAATGCATTAATAATTTATCCTTCTTATGTTAATTTTCATTATTATTGTCATCAAGCCAATCATCTTTAATTTCTTCTGATTCTTAAATTTTGGTTTCTTTCAATAATTGCATTTTTAATTCGACCATGTTTATCAGGATCAGAAAGTTTAACCGGATTTCTTTTAATGGGGTCTTCCACAAATATGGGACATTGTTTTTCTTTTTTTTTTCTTTTTTTTTTTTTTTAGTATTATACAATTATAAATTACGCAATCGGATCATAATTATGTCATATTTTTATTAAATTGTTTTACAAACCGATTTAAATCAAACAACAAGTATCTCAGCGTGTGACTTGCTCGAACAATAAGACGCATTGGGAAAGAAAATTCAACAAAAAATCAATGCTGTTGAGGGGGATGTTAGGAATAAAAAGGCTGTTCTAGAGGTAATTCTTAATATTGTCGATTATATTCAATCAAGTTTTAATTATCCCTTAATCCGTATGCAAAATAGGGGCAAATTTGCCCCGAATTTTTTAATATCATTTTTACATCATTTAAGTATAATTAATATATTATAAATCGATTCCAAAATCAGTAAAAAACATTAAAAAATATATATTTAATAAATTTATTCATTGTTTACTATGAAAATCTTTAAAACAATTAGGTCTTACTATAGAGCAACAAAGAGGTACGTTACATTTAATGCACCAAAATTGAGTTTGGGAAATTGCAAAATTTTTTTTTTTTTTTTTACCTTGGTCATTTTTTTTTTTAAATAACGACAATATAGACATGATTCTCTTTTTCTACGCCATTCTACTAGATGATTCCCTGGAGAAAGTCGATTTATGGGTAGGTTAAAATTTTTAGTAACATGTGCAATTCTTTTATTTTTTAGTGGTGATTTTAATGAAGCTTTTTTTTGTTTTAATTGACCCCGAGTTATTCTATTGCTACTACTTTCATTATCTATAGCTTCTTGAATTAAATCCCATACAAGAGCAATTCGGAAGTCTTTGCTTGCAATCTTTGTATTTGTAACTTTGCGATAAAGAATAATACTATTAACAAGAACAGTGTCTAATAACCAAAAAAATAAAGGAAACCAAGTACGACGTGCTGTTAATTGACAATTATAGTAACCTCTAAGCTGATCTGCAAGATCAACACCTCCCATATAATTATTATAATCATTAATTACTTGTGGAATAGGCAATGCTTTTCGTGACATATTGCCAAATACCTGACGAACCTTATTTGCATTAGTACTTGTTTTACGAGGGCGTCGTCGATTTCGAATAACTTTCCATTCATCACCCATAATTCCATGAATAGTTGTAAGCATTGTTACAGGCCCATTATCAATCCATAATACTGCTAAAACATTATCTGTAACTACTCCACTTAGTGTATTCCAATCTAATAAATGAGCATTATTAATTTTTAACTCTCTAGGAAATTTTGATGAATTAGTTCGAACAGTTCCACATGCACCTAGATTATTTTCACGTAAATATTTAAAAAGAGAAATACTTGAAAAATAGTTATCCATATAAATATGAAATGTTTTTTCCTGAGGAAGCTGGTTTGCTAAATGACATACTATGCATCCAGCTTTATTAATATTAGTGATTAACTCTAACTCCTTATTATCTTCAACTCGAGAACTAAACATAAATGTATATGTATATCCAGCATCACATAGAGAATATATTTTGTAGCCTTCAGGTATTGGCTTGTTTTTCATTTTTACAGTATGTATACTTCGACCAGAAAAACGAACCATCATTTCATCTACAGAAACTTGTGAACTAGGTACATATAACTTTTTAAATGTATCTCGAAAATGTGATGCTAGTGGCTCTACTTTAGAGTACCAAGTTAAATTAAAACTATTTGGATTAGAAATATGAAGATATCGTTTTATTTGTTCAAATCTATATGTTGACATAAATTGTTTAATACTATGAATAGCTTTTTGTTCATCTGAATTCCACAAATCATCTATATGATAAATTTTGTGAACACCCATATAAATGACTATTGCAATCCAAATTTTTAACTCTTTTAAAGTCAACAAATGCCAAATACGACCACCTTTTTTTAATCTATTAACTCGATTTAACTTTTCATAATTATTAGTATTATTAACAATTAATTGATAATAATAATTAGTAAAAAATAGATGAAACAATGTAAGTGGACTAATAGTGCCTTGCTGTATTTCATATGGCAATGTAGCATAACTTCTATGAAGCTCATTAACATTTTCCATTTGATCAAATTCTGGTAATTCTGGAAGTGTTGGTATTTTATTTAACTTACTATTCTTTCTTTTATTTGTTTTTTCACTCATTTTTTTTTTCCCCTTCCCACCCGCCCTACGTTTTTCATTTCGTTTGTAAGTAGATTTTGCACTTTCTTCATATTCAGAATCCGTGGCATAATCTGTCATAACTAAATCTTCAGAATCTGTGACATAATCTGTGATATAATCTTGTTCTTCGGTCATAAATAAATCTTCATAATCTATTGTGTAATTAATTCTTGTCTCTCCATGATTATTATGCTCAAAGGTAAAATATTGCAAATCAGAAGAAGAATCATCAGCGGCATCATCGTACTCATTATTAGAAGTGTCATTATTAGTACTACTATCACTATCGGCCATAGTATAAGCGGGGTTTTTTTTTTAAAAAAAAAAAAAAAATGTGAAAATTAAAAGCATCGATCTTTTACATTAAAGAACATTTTAGAAGTTTATTGAACCTTATTATTTTTTATTTGCGGCAAAGATACATAAATATTGGTGTAGCGGTTATGTTTGTGTGCATTGTGCCACAAACATGGGGGGTACATTTAGTAAATTTTAATGGTAGCGTGAGATATCTGCCGGGAATCTGAAAATCGGGGCAAATTTGCCCCGAATACGGATTAAGGGATAACCATCGATTTATATATTAATCATTTAACAGGATTGGACAAAGAAAGCTGAAGATTATTGTCCTGAACGTGTACAAGTTACGAAACCTGCAAATGAATTAGATCGTGAAATCAAACAAATTCAAAACCGGTTACGAGAAAGAGAAAAGGAGTAATGATGATCAAGCAATGATGCTTGCTATAAAGATTATAAATAAGAATTTTAATTTTAAAGACTAACTGGTTTTAATACCATTCCGAAAAGATCAGCATCATTCAAACATCATTTTTGAATTGTTTTTAGGTATTAACTTTTATCCATCCGTACAGACACGGTACAAGCCTTGAAGAAATTGCTTCTGATATGAAAGCAAAAAGTGATGCTTATCGTCATGCTAAAAATGAAATTGGTCACATGGAAAAATTTATTCACGTAAACAAAAGTTAAAAGGAGTAAGTAATTTATCTTTGTTAAATTTTTGAATTGTTTTTTAGGTATTAACTTTTATCCATCCGTACAGACACGGTACAAGCCTTGAAGAAATTGCTTCTGATATGAAGGCAAAAGGTGATGCTTATCGTCATGCTAAAAATGAAATTGGTCACATGGAAAAATTTATTCACGTAAACAAAAGTTATAAAGATTGATTGTCTTATGTTTTGTAAATGCTAAACCGACATACAATTATTCATAGGATCTCAAACATGCTTTACACTCCCGTATGCAAAAGGGCGAAATTTTCGTACTTTTATATCTGTTCGTGCAAGGATTCAATTTTCATATCAGTTATCGAAGCGTGGGTATACTGGTAAACTATTGTTTGACCATCACAATAAAAAATTAAATCTCCGGGTGAGTTTTATTTTTTAATGATTTGCTTGTAATACGATTGTTGTAAACATTTTATATAATATTTAAAACCATTAATTCAAAATGATTCATTTAATTAAAATATTATTGCCTTTTTTCATGTTCAAATTGATGAACAAACAAATCAGAATACTGACAAAGATCCAAAATCATTATCTGTAGGGGAAAAATCATTTTCAACTATATGTTTGTTGCTTGCACTTTGGGAAGCAATGGGATGTCCAATCCGATGGTTATTACAATTTTAATTTTTACACTTTATAATGTTAATTTTCGTTCTTACATTAACCTTTATATTATATACATTTCTAGCCTTGATGAATTTGACGTATTCATGGATGCCGTGAACCGCAGAATTAGTATGCATATGATGGTAATGTATTTCTTATTCAATCTAACGTTGCGTTCATGTCGTTAGTTGTTTCTTACGTTGCATTTTTTTTGCATTGATATTTGTCAGATTGAAACGACACGTGAAGCTGACTGCACACAGTATATCTTAATTACTCCTCAGGATGCGAGTAACGTTTCTCCCGGACTGGGCGTTCGTGTACATCATTTGCAAGATCCTGAAAGAGGACAAGGAATCCTAAACCAGTGATTGGGAATTATAATTCTGGCCGCTAATGATAAAATCGGCTAAAGTTAATTTTCGGCTAGGTCGATTTTTTTCAAAATCGGCTGATCGAATTCTTATAATAATAATATTTCATGCAAGGGAATATAACCAAGGTACGACTGTATGTCGTTAGCATAAGCAATTTACTCAAATAATGGATTTATATCAATAAGTGATACAATATTTTAATTAAGATTTTTTAATTAACGCTATAAAACAAAGCAAAAGTTGGAATTCCATATCTGGGCTTTTAATTTTTCCGACATTCTAATAAAAATAATTTCGTCAAAATATCGCTGGTAATTGAGATATCACTGATATTTTGTATATTAATTTTAAAAATATGTTGTACAGTATTTATAATCAAAATATGTATATTTTTTAAAAAAATTATAAAATTCTAGATAAGTAATTATTGATAAGATATATTGAATATACAAATTCACAATTAGTTAGTTTATGTTTATTATACTGTATATACTTAAAATATATTAGCTTTAGCTTTGATTTAATAATTTACTCTACAGTAATATTAGCATCCAGTTTTGATTTAATAAATTACTCTATTGAAATTTTTATTATTAGCTATTAAATTTAGCTATATAAACAAATTAGGCTTGTGTATAACAAAATTTTTTAATTTCGTCCTCTTCTTTTACTTGCTGCTCACTTGTTGATTTTATTTCCGGTAATTCTTTTTACCACACCAATAATATTGAAGCAGCATGGAGCAAATTTTAACCTTTCCATTGCATAAACGTACCAAAGCTAGTGTAACAATTCATAAACTAAAGTTAACATAATTTATTTAAAGTTCTAACAAAATGTTCTAAAAACATTATTACAAAACTTCCCACAAAATTTATGTGTTTGTGTTTAATTGCGCACGTACATCGGTTTCTTGTGACATCACGTAACAAATACATTTTTTATAGTAATTCCAGATTATCTTGAAAGTGATCAAAGTAACGTTGATACTTCTTATTAATGTGTTCTTTTGTTCTTTCGAGAAGTTCGTCGCAATATGTTGATTCATATTGACATTTTTTTAAGTGGTAACGTAACCACTTTTATAAATTTTGACAACATCATGTGTATAATATTCTCTTTGACTACACAACCGGAATTAGCCAGGGGCGTCTCGTAGAACAGTATTAATTATCAGGTAATATAATGCATGTAGCTCAGCTAATGAATGTAAAAAAAGTATTGTTATTAATGATCGAATTGATATTGCAGAACAAAAAACTGACTTACAAAAATTTATGCTGCCATATGAAAGCTTATTAGCTGGTCCACTGGATTAGAAGGCGGCCCCCAAAAGTGCGGGTCAGATAATCCGCCGCAGTAAATTGGGTGGGACATGTTTTCCGAACAATTAGGACATTTGATCTTTTTTTTTTAAGGTTAATCTTCTTTGCCTCGTAACATGGTAACAGAAAGTTGATCACAAAGTATCATCTCATCAGAGGAAAGAAATAGAAAAAGGTATGATTCAACGATAAGTTCGTTGGTCTATAACTCTTTTTGCTTTGATTGGTGAATAATCAGTTTCAAAAATAAACTGGCTTCCATGACTTAAAATTTCATTAAGTTTTTTTTTTTTTATATCATTATTCTTTGGATCAAAACTTTCGTACATATTACAAACTTTTGCAAAATAGTATAATGTAGAATTCTTGAAGACTTTTTGTGTTTATTATTTTTTGAATTAAATCCTTTAGCGTTAAACACTATTACCAGAATTACATAAACCGGCCAGCATTAAGTTGTAAATTCCAGCCAAAATTAATGTCAGCCGGCATTTTCGCTTTAGTCTTCCATTTCTTTTATTTTCTTTTTTTTTTGATACTACTGTAACTATCGCTTTTTTCTCTTTTCTAGGTCTTCTTCGTCGTTAGTATTTCGTCCATTTCAGTCGTCATTTGCTTCTTTCGCTTTAGTTCTTTTTTTTTTTTTCTTCCATTTCATTTACTCTTGGTGCTAACTTTCGCTTTTTCTCTTTTTTTGGGTCTTTTGGTAGTGGTTCTGGTACTTTTCGACTTGATGTGGCACGTTTTTTCTCTTTTTTAGGTTCTTCAGGTAATAGTTCTGGTGCTTTTCGTCGTTGACAGGACAGTCAATCACCACAAAGACAAAACAACCACACCATACTATATACCCAATAAGTAGAGGCGGTGCAATTTGTCAAGGCTAATGCGTGTCGAGTATATGGTGAGCACGCGGAACAGTTTATTTATTACTTGTCACTTGTTTTATTTACTCGTTCTCGTTATTTACTATTTTACATGAAGGTCGAAATGGACATTTTTTATAATAATTTACATGGGGGGGGCACAGAAAAGATCAATGATTAAGATCAAAAAGAATAAAATCGAACTTTTTAGATCTTTCGTGAGAATAAAATCCGACAGCCACAAACTTTACTAAATTATTCTCTTTTTTCTTCAATGGGATCGTGGAGGCTTAGTGATGGCTGCTCACGATCTTTCACGGGTTCTTGCGGAATATCAGGGCCAGGATCGGGTCTTGTTTTTTTCGACAGAAAAGATCAATGATTAAAGATCAACAAGTCATGCGCCTGCCGAATTGAGTCGCTTTAATGTGGCTCTAAAACGTTTAATATGTTTGAGTTTTTTTCTATTTAATGCAATAATGAGACTTTATATACTTCTTGCTTTTACGTCCTATAATGACCAATACAAGTCAAACTCGTTATAGTGAAGTAGTCCGTTCCATAGTAAAAATTTTTAAAAATTTCATTATATCGAGAGGTTATTAGTAAATTCACTATATCGAGAGGATTTTTATATAGACTGGTTTTGAATTTATCTTCACTATACTATAACGAGAGTGACTTGTAGTAGCAAACAATCTATATAGTATAGTATTTTAGGCAACCGTATATTTATTGAATAATTTGGAATAATTATTTTTATTCTCACTGAAAATTGAATTATAATTATTTATTACTATAATTAAAGCTAGAAGTATCATAATATATTTCGCATATTGTATTACATAATATCCCTACAGAGTTCGTTTTATTTAACATCAGTTTTTCTATAATGTTAAAAAAGTGTATTAAGTGTACACTCTAATTTATAAATAAAATAGAAGAATACAAATAAATATATAAAATTGAATACCACTTTTATATAAATACGAGAATGGAGCGATGGATCAAAGCACTGTACAACACAATATGGCACAGTAAGAACAAGATTAATACTAGATAATCAAAAACGCAACTAAATCCGGGACACCTTTTGTATCTATTTTTTTTCATAAAATTTTTTTTTAAAATTCGAAGTCGACAGTCACAAATTCTGCTTAATCCTCAAGATTTATTAACCTTTCTTGGAAGTGGTTCATGATTTTTCTGAACATGGTTGAAGCTCCATACTGGCCAAGAAAGAACATTTGTCATCATGGAAATTGCTCTACATGAAGATAACTTCAGAGTTCTTTTCTCAACACAAGGTTTCACCAAATATTAATCGACTGAAACCGATTTTAAAATCATTCTCTAATACTTTTATCCTTTTAATCAACCTTACACTGAATTTTCAGTTGGAGATATTGTAATGTTCGTGGGTAAATTTGTAGTTGAGAACCTTGAACAATATTTTACTGTTTCTTACACCTATGCTATTACAGCTGGTGAAGAAGCGTTCGACTTACCCACTTTCCTTTATTTATTTTAAAACTATGTCCCGTGCTTATAGATAATGCTATTCATTGATTTTACTGAAACTAATGAAATCCACTTAGCATTCCTCACTGCATGTTTTATGTGCTAGTTAATGGATGTGATAACTTTATTGACAACTATTCTATTTTTTTTAAAAAAAATGGAAAAAATAATAACCTTGTAACGGATGTCGATAGGATAATAGGACCTCTTTTCGAGCTAAGAAAAAAGTAAAGTCAAATGAAGTTTGTGAAGAAAGTTATACATTAAAAGAAAGAAAGTTGGCATAAAGTTTTTAAAAAAATATAATTCACTGACATCAATATCACCAATAATTATTTCACGACATCAGGAAATTGTTTTTATGTAGAATTATGTAGAATTTTTATTTAACTTTATATAAAACTTTATTTAACCTATACAAACCCAATGTAGATTTACATAGTTATATATTTGTTTATACTTGAATTATGTAAAATTACAAACATTTTTTAATTTAAATATAAAGCTAGGATTAGGTTTAAAGTTTTGGAAAGGTTTTCTAGCACGCTGAACATTTTTACTTAGCGCATCGAATAATGATTACCTTGGCAACTTTTAAGAATACTAAAATAAATTAGGGTATTTTTACATAGATATACATAAATTTATATTTATCTGAATAATAGCTTATACATACAGTATAAATATTAAGTTATATATAGAAAATTTAACTACATAAGTAGAGGTCTTACCTGACCCGTATGGATCAATAAATATGACGGGTTATGCGAATACGGATCAAAATTGAGCTGACCCGGTTCAAATAGGTTAATCGAATATTAAAGAAAATGTTGCCAAAAAAAAAAAAAAAGACTTTGGCTAGAGTTAGAGCCTAGATATATTTATACAATCCAGATATGATCAAAATAATCCATTTGGATCCGGATACTATTTATAATTTACATCCCGGATTGAACTTTATAAAAGGTACAATTTAATATTTAGCATTACATATTTTTTAGCTTAAAAAATTTCCACATCCAGATTTCCACTCTACGATACTTGATCAATAAAATGTTAAAAGCTAACACGAATAAAGGTTATTTTAAATACAGTTGAACCTCCCAAAACCCATCCTGTCAAAACTGATAACATGTCAAATCTGATAAAAAATTAATCCAACAAGTTTGTTTTTTTTTTTTTAAATGTTAAAGGTGAGACCTTGCTTTTATCTTTCCAACCAAGTTTGTTTCTGTTATATGAATCTAATAGTTTATAACGATTTCAAAGCCAATAACCTGTCAATACTGATACAAAACCTGTCCACCATGAGGTTCACCTGTATATTAATATCCTTACCTACAGTATCTGCTATTAAAAAAATTAACACATTGAATATCACCAGAAGTTGCCTGACCCGGGTTGTGGCCCGAGTCAAGAAATTTCGGGTCGAGTTCGACCCGGATCACTATTTTCTGATCCAGGTAAGACCTCTATACATAAGTCCATATTGGGAATGAAATTTTATATAAAAATTTTATACAACATTTATATAACTTTATAGAACTACATAACTTTTATAAAAAAAAAAAGTACTTTGTGATGAGCCTACTTTTTTTGACAATCCGCTTAACTAACAGTTCATTCCTCCGATTCCACTTCCCCGACATCCCATTTCACCGACAGCTATTAGCATAACACATATATATAGATGGGTGAAATTCACTTACAGATTTTTTAAAATTTTTTTAATAAAAAATTATAAAACAATAATGTCGTTTAGTTTAAGTTTAAAATATTTAAACATTAATAAAATTTATGGTTTGAAAAACTAATTTCACAATTTCTACATTAGTTAATTTTAACAATTTTTTTCTATTAAGACAAGTGCTTTCACCCTATCTATACATAATTTTATCAAAAAATTTTTTGATATATAATAACGAGAAATTTTAAACTTACAGTAAGATTAAATTAAACGAGTTTAGATGGTTTAGTATTAGTTATTGGGAAAACTGGTAATACAAAATACGAAGTTTCCTTTGTAAGTAAATGTGACATCGCTGAATACCATGCACCAAGTGCCACTATAACTTTGAAAAAAAAAAAATAGTTATTACTAACAATATTATAAATCAATACAAAATTTTAAATAATATAAACCATTAAACGAAAAGCTCAGAAATTGAATTCATATCAAGGATTAAATTTTTTTGTTTTTAAACAAACTCGAATGAATTCAGCCTCTAACTTTTATTTTTTTGACCAATGTCTGTCTTAAATTCTTACCTCCGAAACATCCACCAATTTGAGATAAAATATTTAAACCAGTAAAATCAGCAAGATCAAGAAAAATAAGCGTAATAAATACAAAAAAGAGAGTTGAAATTTGTAAAACTGTAGTCCTTAAAGAAGCAATTAACATAAAAAATGTGACTAAAAATAAAGAGATAGAAAAACAATTAGATTTATTGATGAAAATTAAATCAAGATATAATTATTAACTAAAAGAATACTAACAGACAGTCCATGATAGATGATAAATTCCAATAGCCTGCCTAAACATCACTTGATCACCTTTAAATGAATCAATAATTCCAGAACTTGGAAGATAAATAAACCCGTAGGAAATCCAGTGACCACCTGCAAGGAAGTAGAGATAGGTTAGAATGAAGCTTTAAAGATGATTATATACTCGACGATCACGTGACTTGTTTCAATTTTCTAATCGTTAAACCTTTTTATGCAAAAGGTTTTTCAAAAAACTGAACGATAATTTTATAGAAATATATAAGCTTTATAAAATTATTAGTAAGTTTTTTGAAAAAACCACTTGTATAAAAAAGTTTTAGCGATTTGAAAATTAATATTAAAAATTAAAGATTAATTATAAAATAAACTTTCAAAACTCAAACTTTTTACACATATGGTATTTTAAGAATCTGGCCGGTAACTTTGTAAAGCTCATCAAGAAGAACAAAGTCACTGGCCAGATTTTAAAAATAATCTGTATAAAAAAATTTCAGCGTTTTGAAGTTATTGTCCAGTATAGATGTCCTGCACCATAGTAATGATATACAGTAAATGTAACTTCAATATACCGTATGAACAAAAAAGAGTAGCATTTAAAGTTTTGCCAGAATATAATTCAAATATTCCAGCAAGTACTTGAATAATACCACCATAAAATAAAGAAGCACCAAGCCAAACTTGACGATTAGTTATATTTGCTATTTGAATAAGATACAAAGAATACATGAATTGTGTAGTTCCAAATGCAAATAAACCTAATAAATTTATAAGAATGAATTTAGACACTTTAAAATTTAAGAGATTTAAGCAGGAAAAAAGCCAATAATTTACCTATCGGACTAGAATTACCGATTCCTCTCTTTTTCAAATAGCGGGGTTCATGTAAATATAAACCGGTGCTTTTACGCTTATTCATGGGTGACATTTTTAATGTTAATGCTTCTTTAATAAAAATTATGTTATTAAATGGTTGTAAAATTGAAGTATATATATTTTGAACTATTATAATAAGTGAAGTTGGCCCTTATAATAGCTTTGAAGTCAATTTTAGAATTATTGTTCTTTGCAAAATTATGTACCTTCCTTTACTATTAATTTGATCATGAAATGATTGCAACTGGTCGATTTTTTACAAATCTGAGTTTGTGTTAAGCCAACTCAAATTCAGATCTATAATAAATCGGTCAGATTTAGCAATCGCAATCGCAATCACGATCATTTTATAAACAAATTAATAATCATGGAGGTTACATAATTATGCAGTAAATCGCAATAATTGTTCAATTGCTATTTTTTTACTCCAATGAATTGTTTTTTTGAATGTGGAAATTAAGTGTGAATAGAATTACCAAAATTAAATAAGGATCCACAAATTCCATAGTTTTATAATTGTAGTTATATTTATCATTTTATTAAAAGTGGAAATTATGTAGCTTTGAAATGATAAATTTTTTATAGTATAACCGTGATTATGCGACTGTAAAATTTCAAAAGACAATAGGTAGTATATTTAATGACTGTAAGTCCGATACTTTTAAGTTATTTATATCTGAAATTTTATCAGAAAATTTTATGCTACTCAATTTTGTAAATTGAACGTTAAACAATGTTAATAAATGATATATAATTAGATTATTATAACGTGAATTTATTTATTTATTTATTTTTTTATCGTTTTAATTTAAAAAAATAGTGTTACATGAATTGATTAGATATTATATCTATATACAGATGTACATTGTTTAAAAAACGATAACGATAACGATAACGATATTAGCTTATCAATTATATACTGTATTTGTTTTTGTATCTGCTTAGCAATCGAATTTAACGTTACACGAAATTTAATTTCGAAAATTATCCGACAAACTCTTATGATAATGAATATTTTTTCATGTGTTACGAAATAATCACGTTTACTCGAATTAGAACTCAACCGACAAATCATGATCATAACAGATAAATTTTAGAGATGTGACCCGGATCAAAAAATAATGGTCAAGGTATTGCCTAGAGTTGCAGGTGAAACTCGGTGCACCGATGGTCCTGGTGAAACTAATTAGTTTCACCAACAACTCTAGTATTGACCCGGGTCAACGGGTCGTAATTTATTTTTCTTATATAAAGCGATGTAAAGCTAATGTAACGATATAATAAGTAGCTGCGCAACGCAGTCGCGCTAAACCAGGAACGGATGATAAACTGTATAAACGCAAATCATGTCTAGGGACATTGTTTGAGTAATGGCCAGGATTAAACTTAATTCGATCAAAATTCGAAATTACACTTTGGGTGTTATTTCATATTTATAAGGAAAGTCTAATTTAGAAATATGGAATAACTCCGACGTAGACAGTATCGAATTCAGATACATCTTGTTTAGACATGTGGAGTTAATACCAAGAACCTTAAATTTCGAAGATCGGAATTTTTTAGTATATTTAGACAATCATTATAATGAATTTCACGAGTCACAAAGCCATATCCTTGCGAATAAATAAAGTGTTGAAGGAGAAAATATGTAATACAAGGCGATAAAGATCGATTCGAATATAAAAAAACATGAAGCATGTTATAATAAAAAATTATCTTTATAAATATCAATGAAAAAGATAAATGCAAATATCAATATGATTATTATTAAGTAATTATTATCAGTAGCTTATTACATTGCTGTGGTCTCATGGTCTGCATCACGAATTGGCCTGGGTCATTTACGATCGGTGAAGTAACACGTGTCGCAAAAATGAAGTAGAACATTCTCGCCTGATTTCGTTTCATCATATGATATTACGTATATGCAATAATTGATCGTAATATATACGTTCGATGATACTATTTTTTTTTGTTTTCTTTTTTTGCATCATCATTATAAAAATTTAAAAACTTCGGATAAGGATATCTTAGAATTAAACGGATTTGAGGATCAATCCGGATTGTCCGGATATCGGATCGAATCCCTAAATTAGATAACAGTCCCGGAATTAAGTCAGGTAGTGAACGGTTACTGAGCAATCAAAAAGAACATGAAGTACTTGCCTAAATAAATCACTAATTAAAATTCGAAGAAGTATATGACAAAAAAAAAATAATAATAATAATAAAGCACATTCAATTTAAATATCTCATTAAAATTCGAACCAACTAATGCGTTTGCATTAAAAATGAGAGGAAAAACAGAGTGATGCAGATATAGGGAATCACCTAAAGATTTAAATAAACTGTTAAAATGAAATTGCGAACGAACTTTATCTAAAGAAAAATTGCTAAATACTCATCATTAAATAAAGCAATAAATTGTGTTAGTATTTTTAGATTATGCAAATAGTGATACGTATCCGCACAAAAAAATATGTTCTATTTGGAGAGATACTTAATAAAAAAAAAAAAAGCGTTCTATTTAATACGTTTTCTGCCAATACGTTTATATGCATAAAAACACAAATATCTTTTTTTTATATCGATATAAATTTGTAATTTAGTAAAATTTACCTATTCTGAATTCAAATCAATTTCTGACTCGTGACCCGGGTAATAAACTCTTAATAAAATTTTGAATACCGGTAATGGTAATTTGGCAAATGATTGACTGACACGTGCCGCGAAGCGGACCAATATACTTATTTCATAATATTCGTATATAGCCAATCAGATAACCACTAAAATCACGTGCTAACATTAGGGCACGAAAATAATTTTCGTATCTAATTTCCGTTAATAGCAATACTCAAGTATGATGACGTTATCGTTAGGATTAGGACCATAGCAGATAGAGTGAAATATTGTTTATACTAAAGTTTTTCAATGGAGTTCAAAGAGCTCTACTCAAGTATGATGACGTTATCGTTAGGATTAGGACCATAGCAGATAGAGTGAAAGATTGTTTATACTAAAGTTTTTCAATGGAGTTCAGAGAGCTCTTAAAAAAAAGGAAAGACTATGCAAAATAAATTTGGATATGGAGGTTAATAAAAAATCAAGCATACATAAAGTTTTCTAATCATTTTGTTTAATTGATGACCACATAGAAAGTTTACTTTATATATGTGGAGTGTCTCACAAATTTTTTAAATACACGACTAAAAAATAGTGAAAAAATTAAAGTATCGAATTAAAAAATAAAATGTTTCTTCATTTAGTGTTAGAGATTTAATTCTAGTAAAATTTAATTGGTTAATAAGAAAAAAAAATCCGACAACACTACCGGACAGAAAACTATGCTTGCTTCTATGTTGTTGATATGGTGCCTCTCAAAATCTCATTCATGTAGCCAGGTCGTACCGGGTATGGCTAGTGTATGGCTTTGTATTATTTTGACCTCCAGTAGTTAATAATCTATTGAGCGTATTTTGTAAAAAATGTATTAATATATATTTTTAATTAGAATTAAAAGGGAAGCTTGCTTTAAATAAAGGTTTAAAAATTTTATTAAAGCATTTGCTTAGTTTCTATTAATTCAACCACATTTATTCAATATTTTAATAATCCTTACTTCTTAGCGGAATGCACATTTACATAAATATTTAGATAACTCAACTGTAATTACTTATACCGAATAAGTACGTACTTGTTGTCCGGAGAAGAGTGAAGGGCATTATTGTCCAGACCTCTCACGGTCATCCTTGTATTAACGTTCAGATCAAAATAAAATTTTATTATCCAGACTTATAGTACTTCTGCAAGATGATACAGGTATACTCCTAAAAGTACGTCAAAACATAATTCCATAAAAGATAACGATAATGAAATCAGTAATTATAATAAAATTATTTATGTTAGCATCACAAAAAAAGCTCTTTAATTATTATCTATATTAGATTTTTAGTATACCTATTAAATTTAATTAGTTAAAAAAAATAATTTAAAAAAAAAAAAAAAGGAAAAAATATAATTTAATAATATTACATCAACTCATTTTTATCAAATACAACAATACTGATCGCGGATCTGGTTTCTGATATTTAATAGTTTATCAAAAACTTTAATGACACCATCCGAAGTGGAAGGCGGCGACCCTTGATAGGAAATAAGGTATACCTTTTTTTTAAAATAAATTTTAAATATAAGGCTATCCAAAGTTGATTTTTCGTTTTGGTTATCGTTTACATTGTATTCCAAAGGTCTGGTCGGTCGGTCAGTTTTTTTTTTTATTAATTGACCGAAACAGAACAATCTCAAAAACAGATAATTATTTGCCCTTGGTACATTAAATAAAAATGTCGAGGATACAATTAATTCCCGTATCTCTTCTTTGAATCTATTTTTTTTTATAGGAAACGTTTAAAAGCAAATCAGAATATATAGATATATAGTTTGATATAATATGAATGAGCAAATCAAATCTGTAGTATGAGAGCAAATTAATCAAATCTTATGATTTGATTGGATTATGCCACATGATTGAACACGGTTTTAGACTATGTAACTCGCGTATTTTAATTGATTGATCGCCACTAAACTTGTTTACATTGTATTCTGATGCATCTATAAATATAAATCCTTTTCACTAAACTTGCAATGGCAAAAACAAGAATTCCACAGCAAGAAGAAACTTTGTGAACTGCCAAATAAAAACATTGGATTTAATGATATTACGTGTAAATCCAGATATTATCGTAACTTGCACCATATCATCTTCGACAAGGCTATATCACTCCAGTCCACCAGAACCCTACATTAGTGGATGGGTTAATAAAGAAAATCCTAACCACAACTAGCTTTTTTGACGGTCTAAAACTTTCTTACAAGTAATGGCTGAGTCGATTATATGGCCACAAAATATAATCTAATCTGGGATACAAAAAGTAATGCAAAATTTTTAAAAAAAAAATTTTTAATTTTTAAAAAAAAAAATTTTTAATTTTTAAAAAAAAAAAAATTTTAATTTTTAAAAAAAGAAATTTTATTAATTTTTTAAAAAAAAAAATTTTTATTTTTTTAAAAAAAAATATTTTAGATACTATAGTTTGAAGGCTAAATAGTTAGTGCTTGTTTCAACGAATTTAATAAACTTTTTATCATAATTCTAATATCGTACTTCTAATTTTATTAATAATATATGTAATACAGTAACATACAACTCACTTTTATTATAGTAAAGTCATCAGGATAAAAAATTTTCACTACGATATATATGAGAATTATTGATAATAAAAAATACCTAAATCATAAATTAGATGTGACAAGATAAAATTAAAAAAACGTCTACCAAAATTAGATACATAATAGGTAGGCTTTTTGCAATTTTAGTAAGTTTCAATAAACTAGTTCTCATGTATTTTGTAATTCTGAGATCAAGATAATGCACTAATGCTGGCCAAGAAGCTGGTACTTTATAACGTGATATGGAATTTGATTTACTGTAACTTACGTAAAATTACATTAAGATTCATAACATAAGGATAACATATTCAAATATTAAACTCTTATTTAAATCTAACGTAACAAAGCGGTTTTGATTAAAACATTCCCAGCTACCTTCATTTTCGGTATTTTCAATATAATTTGATATAGACCAATAGACGGTGGCATATTTTGTCTTATTTTTTCAGTTTTGGGATTATTTTGTATAGTAAATGAAGAGACGTTGTTTTAAAGCTATTAATGGTATTTACAGTGAATTTTTATTAGTAATCCTGTAATCGTCACATTCTTAAAAAAGCACTTTAAACCGTATAAATAAGTAACCTGGCAATTGATTTACACTAGCCAATCATACGAACTTCTCTCTATGATATATTTTAGTTAATTATTACTTGGCGTGATATCGGCTAAATAAGCTGTCGATTGAAATGATTGTTGATAAAGTAAGGCAGAACCGAATCGCGTCACTAATTGGCGCATATAAAATGTACAGGCATAAGCTTTAATCACTTTCAAAGAGAGTTTGCTTGGCGACCGAAATGATTGTTGGTAAAGTAAGGCGGAACCGAGTCGCGTCACTAATTGACGCATATAAAAGTGTACAGGTATAAGCTTTAATCACTTTCAAAGAGAGTTTCATGACGACCCGAAAGCATGAAGAATTTAAGATGAATGCATCTGATTAATAAAAATTTATTTTGTTAGTTTACGATATATTACATGTTTTAACGAAAGGATTTTTTTTTATTCCAAAAGTTTACATTATAGAACAATATATCATGGGTTTGAATATAATAAAAAAAAAACTGCAAAAGGTACTTTCATGAAAGTGATTCAAACCATTAGTAATAGAGATTGAAATCGTCTAATAGTTTAATCGTTAATCGTTTAACCACGTTAACTGTTTAATTTTCATAAATTCTGGACTAGAGGTGCACGTGAATTACCGTAACTTGTCGTAACATAATAAAGTTACGGAAGTCTCGCCTGCGCCTCTATTCTGGACAGCTAAAAAGTTTTCCGACGAGTGAATTGATAAACTATCGAGTCGGAATCAACTTAAACCGACATCAAGAATTTATCGATTCGGTCATACAAAAAATTTTTCAAGTGTATTGGAATTTATAAAAAAAAACAGCGGCAATTTTTCGGGAAAATAAAATATCACCGAATTTTATACTGTACTACACCAAACCGAAAAGGAAAATACCTAATTTGAAACCTTGTTTCAGGTTACTATCATATGGTCTAAGGACTGGTAGGACATATACTGTCTACACTTACGTTTAATATTCGTGAATTTTCGTGACCTCTTGTTTAGAGTTGAAATTTTAGTCGCATGAGTTGTATGTATATAATCAACGTCAAAATTCTGACCATTTTAATCTAACAGAAAGAAATGGTTACTACTGTAAATAGTTTAATATTATTTAATATTGTATATTGTTATATTTAATATTGTATATTGTTATATTTACTTTTAAAAATATCCATCATTCTAATCAGATTGTTTCAGTTGAAGATGTGGTAATTTATAAGAGATCATTTGATAATTAAAAATTTTACTAATATAGACCTTTAGCGCTATAGGTATTTTTTATTTACCTATAGCCTATAGACTATTTATCGCTATCAGTTATTGCTATAGATAGCACAGCCTATAGACAGTCTAAAGACAGTCTATAGACGATTTGTAGATCTCTTAAGGAATCTCTGATTTAAGTAAACAAGAGTCTTAATTAAGTAATTCCCTAAAAGTATCACGATCGTCTCGTGACAATTTTTTCGGATCTGAAGTAAATAATAATATTTACAGTATTTTACTTAGTACATTAAATTTTTCAATGCATTTCGTTCTTGAGTAATTTCGACGAAATTATTCAAAAACTCTAAATGTCTAAAATTTCCTTTAAATTCTTCATGGCACGTAAGCACGTAATAGAGCAATTGCATAAGAAATTTCAAATTTATTTAGAAGTGCCATTATAAAATTTCGAGATGGAAAATAAGTTTTATCCTACAATCACGAAATATACTAAGTAAAAAAAATGATTGTATGATAATTTTTACTATAGATACAATTGACTTGTGTTAATTAATACAGCCTAATCGAGCATTAACCGCTCAAACTTGAGAATTTGGAGACTCTCTTGCATAATCTATGAATTTAAAACACCTAAAGTCGGATATTCAGAACATAATTTTTATCTATTAATTTATGAAATTATCTAGTTTTTTAATTGATCTCATCATCTGATAAAAAAAATTAAAATTTTGATTGATCGTTCATCACATTTCGGCAATTAGACCACATACCGTCAATATCGCTCTATTCTATAGCTTATATATTTTAAAACTAATAATATATTAACGGTTATTGTTTATTTTAATGTTACTAAAGAAAATAACGATAAATTTCAGCCTATCATTAAATTTATCGATCTTTTTGGCAAATCCAAAAATAGAAATTTCCAAATACTTACTTGTGGTGTAAAGTAAATTAACTCGCGACAAATCGTGATAAAATTCAAATAAATATTTGGATGAAATGATTTACTATACAAATTATACAAACTTACATATAATATATATATTTTTGCATATACTGTAGTCTGAATTCAAACAAGACTAAATATAGTCGTGACTTAAATCAGATTGTAGATCGGGGTAATGTCGCGCCCTATAGAACTTAATTTTTTGTTGTTACAATTTAGACTTATTGTCTTTAGAGGATGACTATGCAAAACAAATATCTTGAAAAGTATATTACCAAAGTTAGCAATTCAAAATAGGTATAGACCCAGATGGAACCAAGTATTTAAAGTACTTAACGATTCCTTTATCTCATACTTAAAAAAAAAATTTTTTTTGATACCTAATTACCGTAATTATGAAGGCAAAAACAGGAACTAACAGTAAAAATCCATACAATACATCTAATAAGAATAAAAAAGTTTCGTTCGCTCCTGATAGTAAACAACTCAATAGTAATAATTTCAGAAATTTCCGGAATAAACGAAATCTTAAACGTAATAAGGGAATGGAACTTTGTCTGCGTACATTTAAACTGGAAGTCAAACCTGCTGAGCTACAAGCATTTGTTACTCCTCTTGATTCTGGTATTCATTTGTTTATTTATTAGTTATAAATCTTCATTTCATTTTTTTTTTTTTTACTTATACAATTATTAATGCTTCTATCAATTACAATAGTGCAAGAGCAAAATTATCAGGAACTAAGAGTTGATTATGGAGTATATTATCTACTTTAGGCAAAATTTTAAAGATCAGGTACACGTAAATAAACAAGTAAGTATTTACGATTAAAATCTATTCATATATATATAAATATGCGAAGTATTAATTAATTACCTTCAATATTTTTTACATTGATAGCATGCACCTAGAAAATGTAAAAAATGCTAGAATTCACAGCCACATAAAAAATTGGTAGCCGTTTTTGAATTTTGTTTTCATTAGTCACGGGAATGTATTTGTTTTTGGATGGGATGTAAAAATAATTAATTTGGATTACGTGTAAAACAGTAATTTTATGTAAAGATTAATTATTGATATTACGAGAATTTTTTTCAAAAAAAAAAAAAAAAAAAAAGAATGGTTTAGTATATAAAATGTAAAATATTGGGTTGTTTTAAATATATAATATTATTACGTATCATCATTATATATTATAATATTATTAATAAATGTATATTTTTTTATAAGTTAACAAAATTCAAAAAAAGAAGCCAGAAAAATCTGTTATTTTATATTTTTTTTTCTTTTAATCACGGAAATTTATTTCCAAGTTTCGAAAGTTTATTTGGAAACCCTATGTTTCACTCTTTTTTAATTTTTTAAAAAGCGTTAAAATGATTATAAATTCGTATTAAATATTCCGAAAAAACAAAAGATTTTGGATTAGAGGTTACATCAGGTCACAAATTTGATTATTTATCGTTATGCAGTTGATCTTAACAAATTACCCAAACGCTTTATCATAATTATTTGCATTGTGTTTGCTATATCTACTGATCTAAACGTAAATAAAATTTAAATATCTCTATTCATGTTTAAATGTAGTTTTATGTGTGCTTGTACTTTGAACTCAAAATTACTTCGTACATCACTCATACATGATTTACTTCAAAGTTTAAGCACATAAATACATATATATCTATTAATTTTAGCATAAAACTACAGTTTAAGAATTATTAATCAACGAATAAATCGAATAAATCACATAATTTTTAAATGCTTATAATTCAAAAACTAAAATAATTATAAACCAAATTTCTTTATAAAATAGTAAAATAAAATTTAAAAAACAAAGTACAAAGGTATGAAGTTATTTTTTAAATTAATAAGTATTTAGTTAGTAATGTTATTTCTTTTTAAAATTAAACAACTTTATCAACTTTATGAATAAATTAAAATTTGGCCATCTTAATTTTCAAAATTATTTGGAATTACCATCGTTCTGGCCAAAATTATGAACCAAATTTTTTATTAAATACAGTATTGATTCATATTCTATACCACTTTTATTTATGAAATTTTTATTTTTTTAAAAAAAAAAAAGAACTAGCATAGAGACAATTCTCACTTGATGGTTACCTAACAATCTGATTAATTAGGTCAAAAAAATCGGGAGCTATGACTGCCAATTTTTTTTTATTAACAGAATAACCAAAAGATTGCCCAAACATATTCTTTTTTTATTTTTTTTATTTATTTATTTTTTTTTTTTTTGTGATATGAAACTTCAACGAGATGGTCGTCGATGCTAGAGATGCAGTAGAAACAATTACGGAACTAGCTAACATTTATGTCGTAACTAGTTATAATTTCTACTGCATCTCTAGTCGATACTAAAAAATTATTATACGGCTCTTCGTACTAGAAACTCTTGCAGCAAATAAAAAATGAATACGCAAAGAACAAATACTTGCTATCTTCTAGTTATTAAATTACATATAACTTACTCTCATTATAGTGAAACCCTTGGCTGAGAAAAAAAAATCTTCACTATAGCTTATATCGAAAGAATACTATATGTACTTCGCTATATCGAGTTGAAGTTTAATAATTCCGGAATTCAAAATTCTTCATTATATCGAACCTAACATTTTACATTTAAAAAAAATTTCTCATAAATATCAACAATTATACACTACTAATCTTTACATAAAATTACTGCTCTACACGTAATCCAAGTTAATTATTTACATCCAAAAACAAATACATTCTCGTGACTAATGAAAACAAAACTCAGAAAAGGTTACCAATTTTTTATGTGGTCGTGAATTCTAACATTCTTTTATATTTTCTAGGTGCGTGCTATCAATGTAAAAATATTAAATCATTAATTAATATTTCACATATTTATATATGTATTAATAGATTTTAATCGTAAATACTTTACTCGTTTATTTACGCGTATCAAATTTCGGTCATCTATTTACCGTAATTATGGCAGAGAAAACAGGAATTAATAAAAATCCCATGCACTACATCTAATAAGAATAAAAAAATTTCGTTCGCTCCTTATAATAAACAACTCATTAGTGATAATTTCAGAAATTTCCCAGAGTAAACGAAAGCTTAGGCCTAAAAAGAAAATAAAACGTTATCTGAATTAATTTTAAATGGGAAGACAAACCTGCTGAGCTAGTATCTGCTCCATCTCAAAATAATGTGCTAGTATCTGCTCCAGCTCAAAACAATGTGCTAGTATCTGTCTCCAGCTCAAAATATAATGTGTTAGCATCTACCCCAGCTCAAAATAATGTGCTAGCTAAGCTAGTATCTGCCTCATCTCAAAATAATGAGCTAGTATCTGCCTCAGCTCAAAATAATGAGTTTACATCTGCCTTATCTCAAAATAATGAGCTAGTGTCTGCCACAATCATACAAACTTTTGTTATTTCATCTCAAAATAATGTTTCAGAGTTACCACAAACCATATCGGGCATATTGCTAAACAACCTCATCTTTATTCCTTTTAATTCTGGTATTCATTATTGTTTATTTATTAGTTATATATCTGATATCTTCTTTTATCTTTTTTTTTTTTATGTATACAATTCTTAACGCTTCTATTCATTTACAATAGTGCAAGAGCAAAATTTTGAATTTTGGATTGTATTATCCATTTTAGCAAATTTTAAAGATCAGATACATAAATTTAATGGTAGGCTGAAATTTGTCATTATTTTCTTTAGTAACATTAAAATAAACAATAACCGTTAATCTATTACTATTTTTAAAATAAATAAGCTATAGAATAGAGCGATATTGACGGTATGTGGTCTAATTGCCGAAACGTGATGAACGATCAATCAGATTTTTAATTTTTTATCAGTCACAAATTTGATGAGATCAATTAAAGCTAGATAATTTAATAAATTAATAGATAAAAATTATGTTCTGAATATTCGGCTTTAGGTGGCTTTTAAATTCATAAATTATGCAAGAGAATCTCCAAATTCTCATGTTTGAGCGGCTAATGCTCGATTAGGTTGTATTAAACAACACAAGTCGATTGTATCTATAGTAAAAATTATCATACAATCATTTTTTTTATTAGTATATTTTGTGATTGTAGAATAAAATTTATTTCCATCCCGAAATTTTGGAATGACATTCCAAATAATTTTGAAATTTCTTATACGATTGCTCTATTACGTATTTACATGCATAAAGAATTTAAAGAAATTTAGTTATTTAGAATTTCTGAATAATTTTTCGTCGAAATTACTCAAGAACGAAGTGACAAATTGAAAAATTTAATGTACTAAGTAAAATATGCAAATATATTATATATATATTTTTACTTACTTCAGATCCAGAAAAAAAAAAACTGTCACGAAACGATCGCGATACTTTTGTAGGAAACTACTCAATTAAGGCTCCTGTTTACTTAAATCAGAGATTTCCTTCGCAAATCGTCTATATACTGTCTATAGCGATAGCTGATAGTGATAAATAATCTATAGGCTATAGCGTAAATAACAATACATATAGCGCGAAAAGTCTATATTAATAAAATTTTTAATTATCAAATGATCTCTTATAAATTACCACACCTTCAACTGAAACAATCTGATTAGAATGATAGATATTTTAAAAGTAAATATAACAATATATTATATACAATATTAGATAATATTAAACTATTTACCGGTATGATGATTTACAGTAGTAATCATTTTCTTTCTGTTAGATTAAAAAGGTCAGAATTTGGCGTTGATTATATACACACAACTCATGCGCCTAAAATTTCAACTCTAAGCGAGAGGACAACTTAAGTATAGACAGTATATGTCCTACCAGGCCTTAGACCATAATGAACCTGAAACAAGATTTCAAATTAGGTATTATTTCCCTTTTCGGTTTGGTATAAAATTCGGTGATATTTTATTTTCCCGAAAGATTGCCGCTGTTTTTTCATAAATTCCAATACACTTGAAAAATTTTCACTGAATCGCGATAAGTTCGAGTACCCTAGCCCAGTAAAGTACATTGGACGTTTTGTGGACATTTTGGACATTTTTTCAAATTAAAATTACTTAAAATTTTATTAAGATTATCTATTTTAATTTTTTTAAAAATGAATCCAGCACCTATTTATTTAATTCATAAGCTTTAGACGTTGGAGTACAACGGCTCCACCAGGAGTCTAGACACTTTTGCAGTAACGTAACCATCACGTGGTGTGACGTATTCGGATTAACTTTTTGGTGGCTTTATTGTTAAGGTTAGGGTTAGGGTTCGTGGATATAGCCTTAGAGGGTCACTATCTATATGTAAAATCGCGTTCCGGACATTTTTATGTGGTTTTTAAGGCCGATTTAAACACTAGTTTTCGAGTATTTTCGTTCTTTTCTCTTTTTTTTCTTATTGTATAGTGCGGGACACCTAAAGGCTTCCTAAACTTTAAAAGCTAATAGTATTTAATATAAAAATAATATCAAAAAAAATGGGCCGCTATTTTGTAGTTTAACTAATTTACTACAACTTAGCGGCTCTAATTTTTTAAAACTTATTATAAAATTTTTATATATATGAGTTTAAAAGTGTGCTATTTTTATATGATACAGATAGTGTTTTGACCCGGGTGAGTGTCACCCGGGTCACCCGCGGGTGGGTGGGTGACCCGGGTCAAGTTGTAACAGTCCGGGTGAGAACGAGTGGGTCAACCCGCGGGTGACCCGTGGGTTGACCCACGGGTGACCCGTTGGTCAACCCACGGGTCACCCACGGGCAGAGACCCGATACAAATTAATGCAATTTATATTGATTAGAGATGGAAAAAATGCGCATTTTATAATAAAATGCGCATGATATATAAA
>QKWP01000180.1:190004-246633 GCA_003550325.1 Gigaspora rosea | reverse complement strand
TAGCGGAGCATTTGTGTTCTTGCACTTGTACTTATTCTTGAACTTGAGACCATTATACAAAATGTTTTCAAATTCGTGAACTTTTTTAGCCCAAAATAGTTTGTAAATATTAGGCAATCAAACAACAAAAGTAAATTTGGAAAATTCACGTTCACGATTTTGTGTAGTTTAAGGCGTTAATAAGGGCATTAAAAAATAATATAATAATTACTCGAATGCTGATAATAGTCATAATCATCTTACGTATTTCTGCTAGTTTTCCTACATTTAGGTCACATTATTCGGATATGACCAATCAAAAATGTTAAATCGAGCAGACCCAGAATTGAAATATTTAGATAGATTAGAATGTTATTTTATATTTAATTTTTCTATAAAATTTTGATGGGATAAAATGCGCATGATTCGGAAACATGCGCATTAATGCGCATTCATGCGCATGATTGAGGAATCAAGCGCACGCATGAAACCCATCTCTAGTTATACCCACCCGGGTCAAATCACTAGTCATATTAACTACCTGAGATTTTTTTTTAATTGACCCAGGTGACCCGGGTGGTGTCTTTTTTTGGACTGACCCGTTTCCACCCGGGTGGCACATTGTCCACCCGTCGGGTGACCCGGGTGAAGATTTTTTAGACGGGTCAATTCACTAGATACAGAAAAAATTACCTCAAATGGGACAAATCACGTGTTTTGGCTCACTACTATTGGTTAATTTTAAAATATTTTAAAATTAATTTTCAAAATTAATTTTAAAAATTAATTTTTAACCAATTAAAATGCAGGATTTCAAAAAACATCAAATTTGATTATAAATTTTTGAAAATGGGACAAGTCACGTGACTTTTGCCTTTAGGTGTCCTGCACCGTACACGTGTTTTGTTTTGATGTTGGACTGATCCGGGATGATCAAATTTTACGTTCTCCGATTGGTTAATTCTCATGTGCCACGTCACGTTACTGCAAAGTGTCTAGCAGAGACTCGAAAGCAATTTTTTAAAAGAAATTGAAATTTTTGCCCCAAATCGAAATTTTTGAAATTTGGCCAAATTTGATCAAAATTTCTCGAAATTTGGCAAAATTTAATCGAAATTTATCGAAATTTTTGGCAAAATCATAAAAAATCACATAAAGATAATATTAATGGCCAAAAAAAACTATAAAAAAAGGAAATACCGAAGATTACATGATAATACAGTAATAATATTATTGGATAAGAACAACATTAAAAAATTTTTTTTATGCTGATTTTGAAATTTATCGCACAAATCGATCGAAATTTATCGAAATTTTGCATAAATCAATCAAAATTTATCGAAATTTTTACAAAAATTGACTGAAATTTTTGCTTTAAATCGAAATAATATTTCCGTGTCCCTGGTGTCTAGACCTCTGGTCAGAGACCCGTAAAAATTTGTATATAAATTAATACAAATTAATGCAAATCTATACTACTAAAATTTTAATGTCTGTCTGTCACGTTTAAACAATCTGATTGGTCAAATTTGGGTACCGTAATCTGGATCGTCATCAGGTGATCTACAACATGTGATCTACATATGCCGTCCTTATTACCTGAGTTTAAAAAAAACTGTAAGTTAGAAGCATTTTAAATCGGAATGATTGTAACAATGAAAGACTAAACATCAGATTGATCCATGTCGATTTCTATAGCTGACTAACAAGTGTACACGTGACTAGAATACATGTCCAGCGCTATACTATAGAGTCCTTGCTACGCGTATATAATAAAATATATAAAAAAAAGAATGTTTTGAACTCCGCCGTTTGTTTATATCCTAACAGGCAGCACGCGTGATATCCTTGCTAACTGATTAAGTGCTTGATTTCTTATTTCTCATTTTTGCACTTTTCCAAAAAAAAAGTTGCTTACTTATTTATCTGTCATGCCACGTACCTTTCAACGCAAGAACAAAAAGAAATTATAAATTAATGCTGCGCGAAAACGTAGAAGTAGAGCAAACGAAATGGCGAAGCACGTTATCAATCAAATTGTTTAAATGTGACAGACAGATATTAAAACTTTAATAGTATAAATAGTTATTGCATTAGCTAATATTTTCATATTAGGACTTGAGCACAATAAAGCTAATAAAATTACAAATTTCCCTAAATTTATAAGTTACTATTTAAAGCATTTACATTTCAACATAATAAAAGTCTAAACTTTTAGCTGTTATAGTATAGTTCAAGTAAGATTGAGCAGTACTTTTAAGACAGTTTTATATACTATTAAAAATATTAGTAAGCACAGCTAATCAAAAGGGAACTATAAATTACAAACAACAGAACCTGTAATTTTTTTTAAAGTTAATAATCTAATATGATTTATTTTAGCAATTTTGATTGAATTAGCTGCCTACTTTTTTTTTTTTTTTTTTTTTTTTTTAAACCTAGTTTACTATGCTAGGGGTGCGGTTTGGTGCTCATTTATTAAGATCAATTTTATTATTACATGTTCGATAATCTATTTTCTAATTTAACCAAACTATCTAAGAATCGTCCATACATCCCTAATCCGTACTCAGGTCTGCTGGACCCTTTCCTATTCTTACCATGTCCATTCGGCATCCCGACTTCCAAACCCATTCAGTCCTTTCAGAAATTTTCGTTCCGGAAGCGGTACAGGACTACTCTACTTTCCGTTCAGCTTATTAAGGCGAACTTCAGTCCCTTGCTTCGGTCATCCTTCTGCTTCGGATTAAAGCAGTTCTTCCTAGGTTCAGATCCTGCAGCTCTTTTCTTTATTAAGGTCGTATGACATACTTCGTAGATGTTCACAACCGGTTTTACAACCAGCTGACCTTATTTAACCGGAGGGTTTCACAGGAACTTTGCCTTCAACCGGAATTCCACCGAAAGTATTCAAATTCAACCGGAATTTCACCAGAAGTATCCAAATCGAGAAATCACACATGCAATGTGGCTGTGTCACCAATTGTGGTCCTTGCATCCTAGTCCAAACCATCTGTCTCGTGATCTTGTATAGAATTATGTTCCTGGTGGGGCTTGAACCGGCGACCTTGCGACTGGAACGACTTAACGACCCGGGAGCGCAACTACTATACTATCGACCAATGGGTTTAGCTGCCTACTTTAATACTAAATACTAATGATTATACTAAAGTGTTTATATTATTAAATATAGGGTGTGGCGACTTAGAGAAGTTGGTAAGTTGTCACCCCCAAGTGGCAGGTCTAGGGTTCAAATCCCACTGACGACGCTTTGAAAAAATAGACCTGTGTTCTGGTAACTGTTTCCTGTCGATCGGTTGGGTATATTACCTGTAGTCCTTGGTTACTATCTCGAATAGAAGCTTTTGGGCGAAGTTGTGTCTCATAATACAGACAAATCCAAGGAACCGGGGAAACAGAAACCCATTTGCAAGACCCGAGTAAGGAGGTAGCAAAGATCTTCGATGGTGCTACCAAAACCGGAATATTGGACCAGAGCCGAAGTACCAGACGTTGTCCTTGGGGACAAGGTCTACCAACCTGGCTGCCGAAGTCGCACCGGAGGAAAAGGACCCATGTTGAGGAATTGGGGACCAAGGGGAGAAAAACCATAATGGCACCTAATGCCGGGTAGATCAACCCTTCTGGGCCAACTGGATTGGAAGTCTGGGAAAACGGTAAAGGACCGGTAGGAAAGTGATGGTGGATACCGGGGTTGGAGCAAACCTTATAAGGGCAGAAGTAGGTAATGGTAGCGGTTGGGTATCCCCTGACTGCAAGTTGTTCGCCTCAGTGAATGCGTAAGTTACCGAAGTGTAGGTATTACCTGGGTGGGACAGGGACTGCTCTACCAAGTTTTCCGCTAAGGATACAGAATCAAAATGGGTACTAAGGACGACAGATAAGTATCCGGAACTGGAAGACTGACTGTTTATATAACGGGCCTGTTTCTGTGATACAGGATGGGTTGGCAGAAGGAGCAGGGATCAGAGGGTTTAAATAAGCAATCCCCTAGTCGGGTTGCAGGTATGGTAGCTAGTGTGGAACCCGCAGTGTAACCTTTGGGCGGACTATTTAAATTAGAGGACCAAAAGTTGTATGTGTGGCTAGTTGTATTCTCGTCAATGTAACAAATGCAGGTGGCCCTTAGCAGGACACTGACCCAAATATCTTGAATAAAAAATTCCTCAGTCCCAAGGCGGACACTTTAAAAAAAATATATATATATATTATTAAATATATTTATTAATATAAAGTCATGTTCTAATACCTGTGTACAACTTTCTTTTATAATTAACTATAGCATGGACGTAAGAACGTGCCCTGATGCTAGTTTATATTAATTATGCAAATTAAACCAAATTTCTAAGAGTAAACTTCATATGATATTCTATAAATTTGATTGGCTACTAGTGTTAGATAGTATGCAGAAACTGTTAAGATTCCAAAATTTCTGAATTGATGATTTTTGAAAAATTGCAAATTAATACAAAGTTAATTTATTATTGCAAATTAATACAAATTTTTGCAATAACACAAATAAAGATTTCGTATAACACAAAAATTTTTACAGGTCTCTGCTCCTGGTGAGGTTGGAGTACAACACTAGCTACAAAAAAAGGTCAGGTCATGTGATGTAGATCACTGCTGATTTAGCCAATCAGCTTTGATATAAACAACATTACTGCAATCTACCGATTCAAGTCTGAAGGCCGACACTTGAATAACACGTTCATTTTAACGTTAGTATTAATGTTAGTATTAGCATTCATATTAATGTTAGTGTTAATGTTCATATTAACTTTCATATAAACATTTAATGTTTATATGAAAATTCATATGAATGTTTATACCAATATTTATATTAATATTTATATGAACATGCATATGAACGTTTATACCAACCTTCATATGAACATTAATACTAATGTTCATATGAACGTTAATACTACACTTGAATAGCAACATATTAATACTAATACTAAAGTTCGTATTAACGTCATACAAACGCATTATTTTTTTCTTGGCTCAATCTTGTTGGCAGGTGCAATCAATGTTTTTTTTTACTTCGAATGTTAATATTGTCACAGGCTAAACGTGATATTTTCTGATGATCATTAAAATTATACTGCACTATATTTCATGTGGCATCTGATCATGCTATATATACGAGGCTTAGCTATAATGTGGAGTGATTTAGAATTATATAATTTATCGTCTAATACATATGGCATGATAAAGTTAGATGAGTTAAAATAATGTATGATTTTAGCTTTGCAGTTTTTCTAATATTTAGAAAGTATAAAAAGAAAGTTGTTTTGCTTTTCTTAACAATCTTCGGATTATCATATAATTAAAAATCTAATATAAAAATATAATAAACTCAGACTATATTAATATACAAAGTCATGTTTATACTAAATTGGGTTAAATCACAAAGTCACGCCTTTAGCAAGCTGCCTTTTATTATCTTTTGCATCGTACAAATAGATCTTTTCCATTTCTCCCTGCAACAATACAAATGTTTATATAAACATTTGTATTAACATTAATATTAACATTAATATGAAAGTTCATATTAACGTTAATTATATCGGCGGATTATGGAATTGAAATTGGGCCCTAAAAATAGTCCCCAAAATTCAGTTTACTAATTTGCCCCCAATGCCCTATTGGTCAATGATCTTCCGAATTCTGATTGGACAAAATTGATCACATAACCTATCTTGTGCTAAAATAATCATCACCTGTTTTATATTATAAATGCTTGACACAGCTAATGAAGAATGACGAAATCTTGACGCAACCTGATGAAACCATAAGTTGCGCTACTGATGCATGACACATGATGCAGAAAACTATTATGTAGGGATCCTAATTTTCTGCTGCGACAAGCCCCAATTTCTGCCTGCTCTACATATCGAATTATGCAAATTATGCGATAAATTTTTTATAATTATGCTACAGATTATGCGGATCAGATAGAAATATGCGAAATTTATCGTTATTAAATTTTTATCGTTATCATTATTATAAGTACTGATCCCCCATCAATAACTTACCAATAAAACCACAAAATCTGTGTAATATAAAATTACGAAAAGAGTCATATTTACAAAACTGTCTTTTGCGCCAAACAAAAAAATTACCTCAAAATTTTAGTATAAGGCCACGCAAAGTTAATTTTTCGTTTTGCATAACCCAGCTGACCTTTTTTTTTAAATTTTAATCATATCAATATTATTCCATTTTTTGCTAATTAATTTTTCTCCAGTGTTACCTGATGGTGACCTTAATTTTCTGGAATTACCCGATAGAACCGAAAAAAAAATCTAAAATTTTCTGGGTGTGAACATGAGCATATTAATTTACAGTAGATTATAAAAAAAAAAATATCCAACCAGCCAACTAAAATTTTGGAACACCATGTTATGCAAAACGAAAAATTAACTTTGTGTCCTAATATATGTTTCTTATTAAATTTTTATACTACTTTAATGATATGTTTTATTACTTAGCATTCTGAAATTTCAAATCTGATAATTTATGAAATTTATGTTTCGTACAATCAAATGCTGCGTCCAATAGGAACCCGATATTACTCGATCTATAATTCTGGCCATTTATATGCAGATTATGCTTTATTAATTATGCGAAATTCATCTTGATATGCAAATATCGCAGTCGCATATGCTTCTGCGGTAAAATCTGAATTATGCGCATATTATGCTATCGCAGATCCGCGGTATCCCTACTACAGTCGCACCCCCCTAAGTGCACACCCCCTAAGTGCACGGTATATGAAAAACCTCTTTAAGTGCATGGCCCCTCTTGGTCCCAAACAATATAACAATTATAAAATTTAACCCCTCTAAGTGCAAACCCTCTCTAAGTGCACATTTTGGCTTTTTTTCACTATGGTCCCGAGGGCATGCACTTAGGGGGGTGCAACTGTATTATGTTTTGAGCAGTTGCATTAGGTCACGTGAGTTGTGTTAGGCATCATTATTTCATATACTAATTTAATAATTGTCATATAAATGATATCACACTTTTTATGACTAGAGTTCTTTAAAAAAAATTTAGAGAGATACATTGTTGTGTTTTATTGAATAATTCACTACAAATAAAAAAATTCTTTTAGCGTATTTAAAAGATTTATATATTGACATCTAATTTTATAAAACTTTTGCTATACAAACATGTGATAATTGCAAACTTTTATTGTTGTATTAAAAAACCCATCAAGTACTTTTTTTTTTTGTTATATTAACACCTTCTAATATTAATAAAATTTTGATATTGACAAAGTTGAAGAGGTCAATATGGACAAAAGACAATGATACAGATAATATAGTTGATTCTATCTTAAATACAACAAATGGTATTGGTCACATGTAGAAAGTAGCAGAAAATAATAGTATAGTACTGAAAACTGAAAGAATGAAAACTCATTAATTGGTTCTCACTATATGATCCCTAGATTTCAATGTCTAAGACCAGAGGGGCAATATCAGCAAGCACAATATTATGACCAAAATCACTAGCCATAATAGTATATAAATCTATTACTAAATCCTAAAAAACTTTTGTAAAAATACAAAATAATAAGTTAATAGCTGTTATTTGTATACTTCAATATTAAAAAAATATATACAACAAAAAGAACACAATCTAAACCTTACATTTCATTGCTTTTCTAAATTGTTATTTTAAGCTTTCTTATCTTTTTATTTGTGCAATAGCTAGGATTTTATAACCATGAAAATAATTTAATGTTACGTCATATGTTTGTACTTGTTTAGACTTTAAAAAATATCAATTAGCCTGCAAACATATTCACAGTATTGGCTCAATTTCGTATTGATTATAAATATAATAAGGAAAATAAATAAGGAAATGAAAATGGTCAGTAATCAGTATTTAATTTTAATTAATTTTTATATAGATAAGCATATAGTTAATTCATAAATTTTATTTATTTATTTTTAATTAAGTTAATATCAAAGCATGTGATAAAAATGTTGAAATTACAAAGCTCCAAGAAGATCTTGTTTTGATTATTGTGAAATAGAAAGAAAAGAGTGGATATAATGAGTAGATATGATATTCGTCTTTTGCGAGAAGCTTTTCAGCAAACTGCACAAAAAGAAAGGGTAAGGGAGGCGCCAGAAATCAGCTAATTTCTTAGGAAGAGGGGGTCTCAGGCCTAGTCAGATTACTATATATCCTTTATTCTAATTGGCTAATACAACATATTATTTATATAATATATATTATATATAAAAATTTTATTAGTTAATAACTTTTGATCCACTGGTTCAATTTGGATAATTTAACTACCAAAATGATCCTCTCAAAGAGAGGATTCTAACAAGCCTAAAATCACAAGAATCTAATTATAGAATCATAAGATCGTTATAAATTTGTGCATTATTACTCTATAAGTTTTTTTTTTTTTTTAAGCTTCATAGCCGTCTGATCTTTATTAGCAAATTATATAAAAACTACATAATTTAATGTACTAACTGTAAAGACCGAACTAAGCCGGCTGCCTGAATTGGTGCCCAACTTTGGCTACTGTACTGAAATGGTTTGCTCATACTCTAGTGACGGTCTTCCCCATCAGCAAGAAGTATAGCGCCACCTGGCTTCAGAAAACCAACCACAGAATCCATTCCACCTAAAAACTTCTTCTCTGAGCTTCTCATAAAGAAGAATAAAAAAGGGAAAAAGATTAAAGGAGGAACAATACCTAAACGACTAACCAAAAAACCAACCAAAAATACAACCAAAAGAAAGAAATAGTAAAAGAAAAACCAAAGAAAAAGCAAAGAAAGAATAGAAGCTGTAGATGCTAACACGTCTAGCATAAACGATAAAAATTATATAATACTACAAGACTAATGTCTACTAGTGTATTATATGTACAGATATATAAAAAAAAGAAAAAACTAACTAAAAAAAGATAAGAAATTTTTCACGTGCCCTCCAGATCCAACTACGTCATTCATTGTTTATTTGTGTGTAGCGACCAAATCAACACATGACGGTGCCAGTCCCGATTCTGATCATCCCAATTCGGAAGGAGTAAACACTGCCGATCTTTTGGAAGGGGTAAGCTAGGATTCCTACTTTTTGGTGAAAATTTCAAAAAAATCCAAAGGGAAGTATGACGATACTCAAAAGAAATTTAAAAGAGAGAATGCAGTTGGAAAAACTCAATTTTTTGTTGTTCCTCATTGTTTTGCCACAAAAAACTTCGTCGACGGAAGAAAACTTTAATTTCCACCAAAATTTCTTGTACAAGGGCTCCACCTTCTGCCAGTTATCTTGTAAAAGTACGCTTTTGGCTTGTATATCGAATATATAAAGGAGTTCCCGGAAAGTTAGTTAACCTTTATAAAAACCGTTTTCTTGTATCATCCTACTATACATTAAGTATAGGCAACGCTCCAACAAAAAACTTCTTGTTTTTCTTCCGTTAGAAATTTGGTTCAAGTGATCGTCAGAAAGAGTTGATTACTCTATAAGTTATTTAATAAATACTATATATATAGGAATAATGTACAAATCTATATTGATTTTATGATCCTGTAATTAGATTCTTGCGATTTTGGGCTTGTTAGAATCCTCTCTTTGAGAGGATCATTTTGGTAGTTAAATCATCCAAATTGGACCAGTAGATCAAAAGTTATTAACTATTAAAGTTTATAAATATTTTTAATAATAATTTAATATACACGAAATTTGATTGGCTATTAAACCAGTCAGGTGGGGGGTAGGGAGTAGTGGGTATAGTAAATGGAAATCAGGTGATTTCTGGCGCTCCCCTAAGAAAGTGGTAAGGATTAACAGAATTGAAGTTGTGCCACAAGTTGATAACCCAAAAATTTCTCAAATTGTATCAAATATCAAATTCAGAAAACAAAATTATTTTTAATTCTTATATGTACTTAGTAAAATTCTAGAAGTTTTATTATTTGTGCTAAGCATTAATTTGATATATACTGTAAGGCAAAGTAATATAGTTTATTGTAACTGAAAAATTATCAAAATTATTTACAAGTTGTAATTGAAAGATAGAAATATATGCAAATTAAATAGGCATACAATAGTAATAAAGTATAATAATAATAAGCGATAGGTATCTCAATTTTCATGTGCATCGCAAGCGAATATAAGAGGGTTCGATTTAGTTATTACGCCAAGTAACCAATTCAGCAATATAATAGAATTTATACAATCGTCAACCTACATTTCTAATTGGTAATTGTGTTGGGCTATTAGTCGTAAATAGGATAAATGCAATTTAGAAGACATTTTTTTTGACATTAAAGGGTTTCAGAATTAAACTTCATAAAATTATCAAAGGAGTGATATACAAATCTTATTAAAATTCGAATACACTTATTTAAATTATTTTATTAAGGGGTTTCAAAATTGACAAATAAGTTGTGTATTTCAAAAAAATAAATTGGATTTTTTATATAGCATTTTTACTATGTTGAATTATAAATAGAAAAAATAACAAGATTTTCTGGTTTTAATTTTGAAACCCTTATTGTTAATCGATACTGCTTCTAATATTCTTTTATGTTTAACATGCATAAAATTTCACATGGACAATATCAAATTAAACAAATAAATAATCTTTTAAAGACACTTATAAATGAATGCTCAATTATATAGTATGAATAAGGCTATTACTAAAGTTCTGGAAAAGAATTGATGAACTATGGTAATTAATACAAACCATAGACTGGATCGATATCTTACAATACATGATAAGAACAATTAAATTTAATGATTTTTTTCAAGTTCTTTTGCTTAATTATAATAGTTGTCCTCTTTGAAAGTATATTAATATATGAGTGAAGCCAAGGATACTAGTTTATCATTTATATAAATAAATAATCAATAGTAAACCAATGTTACATTTTCCCTTGACGTCACACATATAAGATAACTTAAATAATATTTATTAAGAAAAATCTAAGTGAAGGTTTAATAAGTTATATAAAAATAATTTAAGCAAAAATTTAATAAGTTATTTAAAAAATAATTTAAGCAAAGGTTTAGTAAGTAATATAAAAACAATAATTTAAGCGAAGGTTTTATAAAAAAATAATTTGAGCAAAGGTTCAGTAAGTAATTTGAGCTAAGGTTTAGTAAGTTATATAAGGACCCCGAACATGTAGTACAGAGGTCATACGTTACGCATTTCAGCAAAAACCCCCAAAATTTGAAAAGCAAAAAATCAGTTTTTGGCAATTATCTTGGCATCCAGTGGTCCAATTTGAATGAATTTTTTTTAAAATGAAGCTCTCAGTGAGGCGCATCTAACAAAAAAAAGTTCATTCAATTCTGATCACTGGATCAAAAGTTATTTAAATAAATAGATTTTGTTGTTTTCAGCAAATTAGGTCAAAATTGGCCAAAATCCAGTTATGACCTATATGAGAGATGTCCGGGGTCCTGTTATATATAAAAGAATAATTTGAGCAAAGGTCTAATAAGTAATTTGAACATAAATTCAGTAAGTAATTTTTGAGTAAAGGTTCAGTAAGTAACTTAAGCGAAAGTTTTATTATTTGTTATTTGTTTATTTTAACAATCATTTTAGCACATGTGATCAATTTTGCCCAATCAGAATTGGAAGATCATCAACCAATAGGGCGTTAGGGGGCAAATTAGTAAAACCAATCTCATAATCAGACCTGTGCATTTCTGAAAAATACGAAAGTCCTTCCTGCTCAAATTTTAGGAAAATAAACATTTTGGCTAATATGGGCAGTATGTATACAACACCTATCGAAGCTTTTGCAATTAATATTCTCAAAAGGTTCTTTCTGAGAATACTGTTTTTTTGAAAGTAGACCCATGTTTGTTATACAGAGGAGTTCTTTATTTACCTCAGAAATTCCTATCATTTAAAGAATTCACCTTAGTTTCATGTGGGCATATCTATCACCAGAAGTGTCTCAAAAAACATCTTGTGAGTAAAGAGGCAATTTATCCGAATAAGAAGTATAACAAAGTTATTGAAACCTTTCTTTCTTCAGAACTCCTTAAGAGATCACAAGACAAACCTACAATCTTGACTGTGGAAGATACTGCTACTAAACAAGTAGACTCTGAAAACCCAACACCCATAGGTGAAAATGCTAATTCAATTTATATAAATGAACTGGGATTATTAGATGGAAAGGGTTGTTTGCTCAAGACTGCTAAGGTCGCTAAAGAAACTTTTGATTAGGCAACTAGCCCTATTGAGGTTTTAATTCTAGTTGAACGAGGTTTGAATAATGCACAGAAAAAACATTCTAGGGAGGATTCCGAAGGAATCAAATTGGGTAAATCAACTAAAAAATTATTTGACAAGAAAACTAAAAAGACTAATAAGAAGAAAGTATCAAGTATACTAAAAAAAATTTATCAAAGAGTTATTATTTGATGTAGAACCTATTCCTGGTAGAAGCTTGGAAGAAACAAATAATAATATAGCTCTCAATACTAGAAGTATTTTATTGCAACTCTTCAATAAAATAGATAGCACAGAATAAAAAACAAAGATGCATCTTATGCTCTTATTTCTAGCTATTTTGATTTTGGGGAAGCTTTATTTAATCAATATAAGGAGTTAAAACTCACCTATAGCAAAAAAGAAGCTCAAGTTTTGGTCAAAAGTGAGATTAGAAAAGAAATTTCTGAGACAAAACTTTTTGATGATGATTTGCGAAAAAGGATAAAAAAAGCCCAGAAAATACATAGAATCTTTAATACTATGCAAAGAAAAAATAGTGCGTATTGTATCTACCCCTCCAGGACTTATCCTAAATCAAACTGGAGATGATACTGATTATGTGATTGCTGAAGTTTTAAAGTACAACACTGCGCCACAGATTACTGTGCCCTTGTGACATGGTGTCTAGGCTTAGTAGTTAAAAAAATAGTATTTTTTATATTTGTATTTCAAATATATATGATAATAATAAAGTATTGAATTGTTTTCAAAATTTTTATATATTTTTATATTAATGTCAGGTAAATAACTCTTATCTCAAACATGTTGTATAAAATTTTTTGTTTTATATGATATGGGGTTTTAGTAATGGGGTGATAAATTCTAATATTTTATCAATTTACAATGCGTAAAAAATAAAAATGGCAGAGTCACTAACCCAGAACTATATATGAGGACGAAAGCATTTCGGGTTCTAAAACCCGAAATTAAAATTTGAAGACGAAATTGTTTTTGATTTATTTTACTTGAAAGACGAAATTATTTGTTACTTTTTTTAAATAGACGAAATTATAAGGAACATATCTATATAAATTTTATTTGCTCTTCCTTATAAAAAATTTTAATTTTCTTTAATGAAGACGAAATAGGTCTTTTTCAAAAATCAATTTCGGTGGCATCACTACCAAAAACCCCGAAATATATATAGATAGGTCAGGTATAAGTTTGCTTATTTTTGAGGTTTTTTATGCAGATATAGTAATTTTTTTGCTTATTTTTGAAGTTTTTTCTGCAAATATTTTTTTTTTTAGTAACCCTATAATTAACCTGACCTATTTATATATATTTCAGGGTCCTACTGACCCCCTTCAATATTTATTATAAAATTGTTGTCGAACAACAATTTATAAGTATATTGTACAAATAAAAAAAAATATTTTTTATATTATTCAATCTCACCCGATCATATAGTCCTGGGGGCAGTAGTGTCATTGGTTAAAGTAGTAGTGCTATCATTAATCTTGGGGTAGTGCTATCATAGTCTCTGTTAAATAGCAATTACTTTACTTATTTTTATATCATCTATTTACTAGAAGCATTACTCTCTCTAACACTACTAGATCACACTTAACAAAGCAATTCCATTTCAGTTGTAAGGTGCAAATACTAAATATATTTTAATGTCTTTTTAGGGAACAAGCAGGTTACTTTGACAAAAAAAGAGGTTTTATATTACAAACTGAAAATTTTTAACTTTAGCATATAGCTAACCCATTTTTCTTACAAAGTAACCTTCTTTGGTCGACTAAGTAAAGTTGTTCAGAGCATAATTTTACACATAACTGCTAATTTAAATTAGTTAATATTTGTTTTTGGCGAAATTAAATTTTGAAAAAGTGCAAAAATCAAAAAATTTTGATCTAGTTTTTAAGCTAATTTTTTTTTTTATTTCTTGTTCTATATGCCTATAAAATTTAATTTTAAGTTAATTAGTAAAGCTAGCTTAGATCTTTGGCTAAAAGTTTATAGTAAATTCATATGTTATTTTTTATAATTTTTATTATAGACAGCATTCTAAGAGAAATGTCCCTTGATTAATATGTTGCCAAAAAATAAGCTACCTTTTTTTTGCCGATTTTTAACAAAAAATCCAAGAGTAGCTTATTTTCAGGTTATTTACTATTTTTAAATAGTTTAAGGTACAACAAAGAGGTAGCTTATTTTTAAATACAAAACTCTAACAAGTAAAATTTATAATAATACATAAATATGATAAATAAATATATACAAAAAAATCTAGAGTAGCTTATAAAGTGATTTTTGGTCAATTGATTATAATCATTACATAGTAATTAAAGTTGGTTAAGTAAATTTGTTTAGAAAATCAAAATATGTATACTCTAAAAATTTCATATAAATTAGAACTTTTTATTATTTGACTTTTAATTTAATTAATTTAATTTAATTTTTATATTTAATAGCTTTTTTTAAAAAAAAAACCATTAAATTAAATTATTAAAAATCAAATAATAAAATGTTCTTTGATTTATATAAAATTTTTAGGTTATACATATTTTGATTTCTGAACAAGTTTATTTAAACAACTTTAATTGATTTGTTTAGTAAAGTTTGGACTTTATTATATAGCAACAATTATTGATAATCATTAACTAAAAATTTGATTATAACAAAGGGTAGCTTATTTTCAAGTCTAAGGTATTTTTATGTGTGTTTTTACATTTTGAATCAAAACTAGTAGTAGCTTATTTTATTTTAGAAGGTAACTTATTGTAGCTTATTTTTAGCAATATACAGTATTAATTAAGAATGTTACAGTTTTCCTCTTCTATAATTACCTTCTACATATAATCACAATACCTGTACAATTATATTAAATTTTGAGACAATTTATTAATAAACTTATAAAAAAGTTTTCTATATAATCACACTCTTTATAATTACAAATTTTTTTTGATATAAACAGTGCAATTATAGAGGAAAAAGACTATAATCTTTTCTTGCTAATTATATATAACAAAAAACAGTTTAGTCATAGCTAATATTAATAAAAAATTGACTATAAAAAATAATTTTATAAAAAGTATTACAAATCTTATATATATTCAATTTTATACAATACAAACTTTATTTTTTGTGTATTGCTTAATATTAATTTATTTTTAAAATAAAACAACAAAATGTCAGGCATCCATAGAGATTTTCTTAATTCATATACTTGAATAAAAAAACTAAAAGACTTAAAATATTAAGACTAATATATTATCAATAAACAAGTTATAATTAAAAATATTATTATTATATAATAGTTACAGTAATATGTGTTAATTGTAAGAAATTATAACAGATCAATATAGTATAAGTAAGCAAATTTGTATAGTATAGACCAAATTTAAGATTAATACTATACTAATCTGCTATAATTTCTAATTCTAACTCTAATATATATTACACTAAATTAGTATAGTATAGATTTAAAAATTCAGCCTATACTAAATTTAATTTATACTATATAAATCTGCTTATTTATACTATACTAATCTGTAAAATATCTGATTAGAAGATAAACAATATAATTGGATAATTTTTATTTAATATAGGTGATATTAACTAAAATAAAAATTAGTTAAAATTATATTTTTAATTATAAAAAAATGTTAATTTCTAAAATAATTAAATAAAAATTGTAATTATTTTTTGAGTTTTTAGATAGAACTATTTTAATGCTTTTATGTTTAATTTTTTGTTAAAGCTCTAAGCTTTATTTTATAGTGTTGAGATAATTTTTATATTTTATATATCAATACTTAAAACTTATATATTAATAAATAAAAAAGTTTCAAACATTAGCTTATTTTTTAGTATAGAAGTAGAATTAGTTTAAAAATTAAAATTTATATTAATATTAATAATATTATATTAATATATTGTATTTGAAAAATTAGTTATTGTTCATATTATATTCTAAAAAATTTATGACATAATATATATTATAAGTTTGCTAACATAGTTTTAATTACTTTTTTTTTTTTTTTGGTGTTAAGGTGAGGTTTTGCCTTTATCTTTATTAATAAAATGTGTAAGATTCCTCATAGGATTTCTCAGATTACAATTATTAATTATACAAGAATTAAGACTCAGACTATAGATAGAGTTATTTAATTTCTATCTAATTTATCTGCAGCCTAAACCTACTAGAGTGGTTAAAACTCACCTAGATTTGTAGTTTTAATTACTGTACTTAGTTGATATCATACTTTAGTACAATATAGTATCTTTTACAAATCAATATAGTATGGATAAGCATATTAGTAGTATATTAGTATACTCCAAATTTTTAAAATTTGTACAATTATACTAATTTAGTATTATATATTAGTAATAAAAAATAAAAACTGCATTTATTATTATTGCAATAATATGTACTTCTAATTTCTATAGAGTAGATACTGTATTATTGCAGTGAATAATATATGAATAAAATGTTTACAGATGTTTTTTTATATTGTTTATATATATATTATATTAGTATTAGAGTTAGAATTATAGTAGATTAGTATAATACTAGAGGGTTAAAATTATAGTTGATTAGTATAATACTAGCCTGTATTATATTAATTTGTTTATCAATACTATACTAATTAGCCAGCTATAATTTTGAAGGTAAAGTACTATAAATTAATTATAAATAGTAATATAATTTAAAAAAGGAATTGCTATTTCCACCATGGTTACACAAGATTTTCTATTTTTAGAATTCAAAATAATTTATGCACTTATGTTACACAAAGGCCCGGTGCATTGATTTTGCAAAAATAATTTTTGGTTACATGCTACTTATGTTGTGTAATTACAAATCTAATTTTAGTAACCTAGCCCTGGGTTAGCTGGCATAATGCTGGTGGGCACTATCATGATAATGCCCCAGCGGGGTTAGACATAATTCCGGCCCACCCTAACCCTAAATTAGTGATATAACCCGTTCAAAAAAATGCAACCCGGGTCACCCGATAGGTGAACCCGCGGGTCACCCAGGTTGATCGACGGGTCCACCCGGGTGCACAGGTTACCCATTTGACCCGGGTTGATTGATGGGTCCACCCAAGTGCACAGGTTACCTGTTTGACCCGGGTCAGATATTTAGTTATATATTAAGAACAGTTAATAAAAAAAACTTTAAGTAGTAGATCGTTTTTAATCAGATTATCTGATTAAAAACGATCTACTTCTTAAAGTTTTTTTTTAACTGTTCTTAATATATAACTAGTGCTAGTACTGTAGTAGCATATAGTAAAAAAATATTTAAGTAATTAATTTTATCAGTAACTATATAGAATTTGCTTTTATAGCGATTTTTCTGGAATTCGAATTTTTGGACAGCTACTGGCCGAATTTTTTGAAAATTTGAGCATGCAAGTCCAGCAACTCTGCTTAATAAGCTAGATGTATTCCGGCATTGATTAGATCGAGGATAGAACTGTCTGTGGAAGTCACATAACCCAACCTTTCTACCTATTGAGTAACGTGACCCAACTTCCGACTTTTCTATCTATCGATTAACGTGACCCGTTTATTTGTCTTGTCGAATAATCTATCATAAATTTAATTATTTTAAATAAGAACATGATTTATAATCTATCATAAATTTAATGTATTTTAAATAAGAACATGATTTTATTATTTCGTTTGTTTCTTATATTTATTTAATAGGTGATATAAATCAATTATACTTTAAACTTATACTGACTTTCAGTTTTTTGTAAGTCTAATAATAATTATTATATTATATATATGAATACAGTAAGTACTTACTTTATGTTTTTATTATACTTTACACAGTAAAGAATACTAATTGACATGTGTTCTTTCTGATTTTCATCTTATTGTTCATATCATTTCTGAATATACGTAAATTCTGAATTGACACGTGGTCTTTCTCGATATTCATCTTGTATACAGATCATGTAATAAATTACTGATAATAATACATCATTTCTGAATTTAATTCTGAATGAACATACGTTTTTTCTCGATTTTTATCGATTGTGAAATGCACAGTAATATAATAAATCACTGATAATAATTATTAATAATTACCTTTATTTTTTTCATTAATAATATATATAAAGATTATTCTTCTATTGATTCGTCATTTTTTTTGTATTGGCATAACAGAAGAACTTTTCATGCCTAAACAAAATAGGAATAACTTGAGGATGCAAAGTTTTTTATATCGAAAAAGATAAATTTATGTTGTTCAAAAAAAATTTAGTAATTATCTTCTAGACATGACACCCGACCAGATTCCTGCCGTTGCCGAAAAACAAATATGGAAGTGTTCTATACAAGGAATGTAAAAATTATTAATTACATTGTTAAATATATATGAATATTAGATCTATTCTTTTAATGTATGAAAAGTTAGCATTTAATATTTAGGCGAGTATATAGTGATTCATTTTTATTCGTTTTTATTTATTTATTATTTATTTTTCTAATTTTTTTACTTTATTATTATAGAGTTACTTTATTTGGTTTATGCATTAATACTGTATATATAAATCAACAATCATATAAATATCTTATCCGGATATAACCGTTATCCTTTTATTTGAATAGGATATAAAACCGGTTATTAAATTTTGTTAAAGGTTACAACCTTTCGGATAAAAAGTTATCCAAGTACAAGCACTACATATAATCTAATCAAAACAAAGAAGTGTACTATTAATAATTTCAAATAATGAAATAATGATTAAATCTTTATGGCTCCAGTTTTTCACGTGATGCATAAGGATTTGAAAGAAATACAAAACTCTAAAAAGTCGAATAATATATATGCACAGGGTATATGACGATACATCTGGTGATTAACGAATCAGAATTAAGCTCGTCCTGCTACCTCGAATCTGATGGGTCAACCCGCGGGTTGACCCATCGGATCAACCCACCTGTTCCACCCAGGTTGCTACAACTCAACCCGGGTTACATCACTACCCTAAATCTAGGAACCCTAGTATATATACTGTGATTGGATTTATTTAGAGTTAGGGTGGGCCAGAATTATGTTTAATCCTGCTGAGGCATTATCATGATAGTGCCTACTAGCATTAAGCTTAATGCCGGCCGACCCAGGGTTGGGTTACCAAAATTAGATTTGTGTAACATTACATAACATAAGCGGTGTATAACCAAAAATTATTTTTGCAAAATCAATGCACTGGGCCTTTGTGTAACATAAGTGCATAAATTATTTTGAATTCTAAAAATAGAAAATCTTGTGTAACTATGGTGGAAATAGCAATTTGCCATGGTGGAAATAGCAATTCCCTTTAAAAAAAAGCCTATTCAGTATAAAGATAATTAGATAAGATATATTTTGTACTATACAATAGTGTTTGTAGTCGATTTTGCTTAGTCGATTTTATCGGCTTAGCCGGCTTTAGCCAGTCGATTTTTCAAAAAATCGACTTAGTCGATTTTTTTAAATTGTATATAAAAACTATAATAGCCAATAGAAATTCGCCTATAATTGCTAAATAAAATAAGTCTACCACGTACGTATAAACATAAATAAATTATAACAATACGTATTGGGGTAATGTGTGTAAGTGCATATATATACAAAAGACTAGTTTAACATATGATAAAACTTCAATTTAACCTAATTGTATGTAGATTTCTGCAAGTGCCTGAGAATCTTAATATACATATATGTACTAAGCCATCTAAATTAGGTTATATCAAGCGAATATATAAAGTTCACAGTATAAAATAACCGCCCAACTATAATACCAAGGATTTGGAATCAAGTTCACAGTATATATATATATTTAACCACTTAATGGTAATATTAAACAATACCAAGGATTTGGAATAAAGTTTACAAAATAAATTATATAAATTTAATCGCTTGTAAAATTTTATCAACTTGTATACTCATCAAATCGATAATGCTTATAAATTTAGTTAATAAAAAAATTTAGTCTATGGGAACCATATTGAATTTACAAGAAATGCACAATTTCCTCCAAAAATAATGGTTTAATAAACAAAATAAAAAATTTTCATAAGTTTTTAATAAAAAAAAAATTATTCAAATGCAATACCCTCATGCCAATGGCCAGTTGCAATCATAAAACTCTCACTGTTGTTAAAAAAGTCTCAATTAGCTGCAAAATTTTGATACCACGTCCATCCTTTTTAACTCCAATTCCATTAAGATAACAATATCCAACATTGTATATCCTGCGTGTTAGAATCACCCATTCTTGCTGATTTTCGATAATAAATAATGCCTTGCGTTTATCCTCTCTATTTATGGCAGAAAATTATATTATGCCAACACTTAAACTGTTACTCAAATGCAAACATCCTATCAAATGCAGTATTAATAGGGTTCGGGCATGAGAAATCTTTGAATATGCCCCAAAAAAAATACTAAACCAAAATTTGATCAAGGATTCCACATCCCGAACCCTTAGTATAACATAATGTGCAATTAAATAATTCGAATAAAATAAAATAAAAAAAAAAAGCAAAAAAAATATATAAAATACATCATTAATACTCTCACCATTATTCGTAAATTAAAGCCCAATATACAAAATTACCTTTGATATAATCCATCCTAATAAAAATGTCTAACCAATCGTTTGAAGTTAATGATGAAAATAATATGTCCTTTGAATATGAAGGAATAAATAATTTTGAGCATACCTTCGATGAAAATTATATTTATAATGAAGATGTTTTTAACGATGAAAATGATAATTACAATGAAGGCGATAATCATACTAATAATAAAGAGAAAAATACAGTTGATTTTTTATCTATTACCTCTTATTTTGCCCCAACTGAAACCTCAAAAAAGGTTAAAAAACGTAACGCAAAAAAAAGAAAGCAAGTCATCCGGTTCCAGTTGGATATGGAAATATACTCGCCAAGATAAATTAACTAAGGTCAAATACTGTACAGTTCGTATAGGTAATGAAGATGGTACTAGTGAGTGGTGTAAAACAGTGTTCCAGCCAAAAACATCAACAACTAATATAGCTGCACATTTACGTACCGAGCATCGAATTTTTAAAACCCAAAAATGGGATGCGTCCCCTACAACAACTATAAATCTCACATCAGCTACTCAACCAACAATTGAAACAATTAAACAAAAACAAATAGAAAACACTTTGCCTCTTCCTGAAAAACAACAAAATCACATTGCATATCGGCTTGTTGCTTGGATTGTCGAAGAGATGATGCCATTAAATTGTATCTACCATGATCGATTTCGAGATTTTTGTTATGAGATTAATCAACGGTTTGTGGTCCCTTGCACTAATACGATTAAAAATATACTAAAAGAATCAGTATTTCATACATGCGCAACACTAAAAGAAATGATGTATCAAACAATGGCTTCTGTCTGCATTACTACCGATTTATGGACACAAAATCATGTTCCATATATCGGCATAACAGCACATTGGCTTTCTGAGAACTTTATCATATACAAATCTTTAATCACAATTGAGCATTTTTCTTACCCGCATACAGGTAGTGTTACGAATTGTTGATCGATTCATTGAACTAATTGATTAATCGATTATTAATCGATTAATCAATTAGTTCAACCAATCGATTAGTTGTATCTAATCAATTAATTGTTGACTAATCAACTAATTAATTTTTTTAACCTTTGATTTGTAACACTATATACAGGAGATCGAANAAGGATTCCACATCCCGAACCCTTAGTATAGCATAATGCGCAATTAAATAATTCAGATAAAATAAAATAAAAAAAAAAAGCAAAAAAAAATATATAAAATACATCATTGATACTCTCACCATTATTCGTAAATCAAAGCCCAATATACAAAATTACCTTTGATATAATCTATCCTAATAAAATTGTCTAACCAATCGTTTGAAGTTAATGATGAAAATAATATGTTCTTTGAATATGAAGGAATAAATAATTTTGAGCATACTTTCGATGAAAATTATATTTATAATGAAGATATTTTTAATGATGAAAATGATAATTACAATGAAGGCGATAATCATACTAATAATGAAGAGGAAAAAACAGTTGATTTTTTACCTATTACCTCTTATTTTGCCCCAACTGAAACCTCAAAAAAGGTTTAAAAAAACGTAACGCAAAAAAAAGAAAGCAAGTCATCCGGTTCTAGTTGGATATGGAAATATACTCACCAAGATAAATTAACCAAGGTCAAATACTGTACAGTTTGTATAGATAATGAAGATGTTATAGTGAGCGGTGTAAAACAGTGTTCCAGCCAAAAACATCAACAACTAATATAGCTGCACATTTACGTACCGATCGAATTTTTAAAACCCAAAAATGGGATGCGTCCCCTACAACAACTATAAATCTCACATCAGCTACTCAACCAACAATTGAAACAATTATACAAAAACAAATAGAAAACACTTTGCCCCTTCCTGAAAAACAACAAAATCACATTGCATATCAGCTTGTTGCTTGGATTGTCGAAGAGATGATGCCATTAAATTGTATCCACCATAACGATTTCGAGATTTTTGTTATGAGATTAATCAATGGTTTGTGGTCCCTTGCACTAATATGATTAAAAATATGCTAAAAGAATCAGTATTTCATACACACGCAACACTAAAAGAAATAATGTATCAAACAATGGCTTCTGTCTGCATTACTACCGATTTATGGACACAAAATCATGTTCCATATATCGGCATAACAGCATATTGGCTTTCTGAGAACTTTACCATATACAAATCCTTAATCACAATTGAGCATTTTCCTTACCTGCATACAGGTAGTGTTACGAATTGTTGATCAATTCATTGAACTAATTGATTAATCAATTATTAATCGATTAATCAATTAGTTTAACCAATCAATTAATCGATTAATTGCAACTAGTAGTTGCAATTAATCGATTAATCGATTAGTTGTATCTAATCAATTAATTGTTGACTAATCAACTAATTAATTTTTTTAACCTTTGATTTGTAACACTATATACAGGAGATCGAATCGAAGATTTTTTGCGCAAAGTTCTCGTAGAATGGGATATATTCTATAAAATTAGTGTTGTAATAACTGACAATGCTTCATCTATGAAAAAAGCAATCAGACAACTAGGCACTCCTTATCTTGGTTGTACAGCACATACTATTCATCTTGCGGTTACTGATGGGTTAAGACAATGTGAATCTTTAATTGGACTTGCCAAATCATTAAATAACTTTTTGGTCAACCTTGACAAACATAGATCGTTATTTCGAAAAATTCAGCGTGAAATAATTGATAAAAAAAATAATGATAATACAACTGATCTAACCCCCAATATGTCAGTTTTAGATCCTATCTCAAGTGACACCGTTACTAGATGGAACTCCACGTATCTTGTTCTCCAAAGGCTTCTTGAACTTTGGGAACCGATTTTAGAATTGGCAACAAATTTAACAAATCATCCTGATCGTACTACTTGTGCTGATGGTAATAACCTAAATGAAAAAATACTTAATAAAGAAGAATGGACAGGTTAATATGCTTTCATTTAAATTTAATAAATAAAGTTCGTTATAATAAATAAATAAAAATAAATAGAAAAAAAAAATTCTCAAAGAAAATATATTACTATATCTTTGGTTATAAGAATTAATATTTCGCAAAATTGAATCAAATTTTGAATTGAATCAAATATTTGAAATTGTTCGATCAAAATTTTAATTAACTGGATCAAATAATTTCAAATATTTGATTCAAATTCAAAATTTATTTGATTTTGCGGAGTACTAATAAATTTTTTTTTCTTAAAAAAAAAAATCCAGGTCTTGAAGAAATATGCCATATTTTACGTCTATTCGCACAAGCTTTGAAATTCATGGGCGGTGATCACTATCCGACACTAAGTATGATGTATCCCACTATACAACATCTTTTTAAAGTTTTGGATCAAATAGAAGACAAACTTACATACTTAGAAGCTATTGAAATGCACCAAAGTCTTCGCACGTCAATGGCATCTCAGTGGGATGATCCAGAAATGATCAGGTAGTTTGCTACATTTATTGATCCTCGCTTCAAAACCTTATCAACCGCCTCACCTGCAATACAAGAAGAAGTGGTTAAGGAGTTACGTAAAAAAATTGAACTCTCCAACAAAAAAAATACCTTTTCAACTACCAATCAAGCTCTAGATACAGAAATGTCTTCTTTTTTTGATGATGGAGTCGAACCTTCATCCTTTTCTCAAATTGATATGGAATTTCAAATGTATTTTTCAATTCTACCACTCTCTAAGTATGATCTAAATGACCCGTGTTATCAAGAGTGTAATCCGTTAAGTTGGTGGAAAGAACACAAATGCGTTTTACCTCTCCTTGCTAAACAGGCACGAATTTTTCTGGGCATTACTGCAACTTCTGTGACCTCAGAACATCTCTTTTCGGATGCCGGAAATACTATAACGGATAAGCGTAACCGTTTGAATAAAGATACAGTTCACGATCTTTTGTTTTTAAAAGAAAATTCTAAAATAGTTAATGTATATGTTGGCTTATAAATGTGTTTCAAATCAGGAAGGCGTTACAATGCTTAAATATCAAAATTATGGGCACCCCTTTCGATTTTTTTTTTTGAATTTTTTTATTTATAAAATTTTATTAAATTTTTAAAATGTATAAAATTTTTCTTTAAACTATCTATCCGCTTATTAACATATAAAAAAACTTCTGAATGCTTTTGAATTTTGACCCAACCAGTTACGAAAATTAGAATTAAATTATTAAATTGTATCTATTTTGACGGTTAGAATATGGTTTAGTAAAAATCTTTTGATCGTATGTATAAAACTAACGTACAACCTGAAAAAAGAAATATAACTTATACAGTAATGTCGTATTCTGTTGAAGATACAAGTCCAAGATCTTAAAAGCTATCAATTGGTTTTTTGATCTTGAAAACTTTCTCCAAAAACGAGTTCAAATATTACCGCTAAGACATAGAGATTTTTACTATACGTACGTATGTACTAAAATTTATTAGAATATGACTTGTGCGTTAATATATACAACTAATAAAAAAGGAATTTGTTCCTCTAAGTGCTACCCTATATAAACTCTGACAGTATGATATAAGATCTAATCTCTATGACTAGCCAATCATATTTGCTCATTATCACGTGCTATTGATTACCCAATCAGAGTTATCGACTCGACCATAGTCGGCTAAGCCGATTTTTAAATATCGACTTAGTCTAGTTGATAAATTAAGGTCGACTACAAACACTACTATACAATTGTGTTTATATTTGGTTAATTTATTAAAAAATATTATTACAAATTGCTAATTAAACTATTGCATAACTGCTTATTGCATAACTTGATTATATACTATATTGCTATATTAGTGATCACATTTTGAATATAATTATGGTTTTAAAAAAAGGTTTTATAATTTACCGCCATGGCGATATATCGCCACCCCTGATCAACCAATTAGAATGCAGGATCAGGTGTAATGTGAAATCGAAGCGATTACGATTTTTTTTCAAAAATCGGCTATAGCATGAAATTTTGCCTATGAAATCATCTCTCATGCTCTAGCAAAAAAAATTCCTTTCGAAATTTTGGGTTAGCATTTTTTTGCTAAATCGCCCTACTCTAACCCTATCTCTCACCCTCACCCTAACCCTAAACTAATGAATTAATTTATTGTTTTAATTTCACATTACACCAGATCATATAGGGTGCGGTGTATCGCATATGCGAAAAAATCAAAAACTCTTAAAAAAAATTAATAATTATTAAATAATTAAATAGTAAAAAATTTTAACCAAAAATGGGGATTTATTAAAGCCAGATACTATCACATAACTAATAACCAATTAATCAAATTATAAAATTTTGACTATTATAAATTAGCCTGATAAAAAAAACACTAAAAATACAAAAAACAGGCATCTAAATCCGTCTTAGAGCATTAATAAAAAATGTAGATAGAGAAGGCAATTTTATCTATAAAATACTACTAACCCTAATTTTTAACTTAACTTTATTCTAATTTTAATTAAATAATAAAAAACATATAAAGGCACTTGTCTTTAACAGTTTCCCAAAAATGAAAATGAAAAAATCTAGAAATTAATTTTAATACTTGCTAATATATTTATTATTTTTTTAATTATATATCTCATATTGATTAGCTATTCAAATCATAAATTTTTATAAAACTAAAATTAAATTTTAATAAAATAAAAGAAAATAAAATTGTTCAAAAATAAATAGCATTAAATATTATTGTTAATATTAAGTTAGACATCAGGAAATTTTATGTGTAGATATTAATCGATATATAACCATTAATCGTTTTATATCAATTAAAAAATAACAATATATATCGATTAACCGGTTAAAAATCGAAATATATCTTAATTGATGATTCGCCACTCAACAGAAGATGATCTTAGTGTAACGTGACGCAGATTACTATATAAATCCTATATGTACGGAATGCAGCGTTCATCCAAGGAAAACTTTTTATTTTACTAAGTTAACGAGCAAAGTCGATTAATTGAAAGTTGTAGAGCTCAATGAGTCGATTCTAACGGTAGTTAGATCATCCAAATCGGCCCAGTGGATGCCTAGATATCTTCAAAAAACGATTGGGCGACTATATAAAATTTCTATGTAAACAATCTATTGTTTATATCTGTTTACATAGTAATTTTATATAGGTGACCAATCGTTTTTTGAAGATATCTCGGCATCCACTGACCGATTTGGATGATCTAACCACCGTTAGAATCGTCTCATTGAGCTCTACAACTTTCAATTAATCGACTTTGCTCGTTAACTTAGTAAAATAAANCCTCTTCCTTAATATATAAATAGTCAGGTTCTTATATATAATTTTAACTTTTTTTACCCCCTCCCCCCCTAAAAAATCACCTGATTTTTGTTACTCCTCTAATGTCGTATTCTGTTGAAGATACAAGTCCAAGATCTTAAAAGCTATCAATTGGTTTTTTGATCTTGAAAACCTTCCCCAAAAACGAGTTCAAATATTACCGCTAAGACATAGAGATTTTTACTATACGTACGTACGTACTAAAATTTATTAGAATGTAACTCGTGTGTTAATATATACAACTAATAAAAAAGGAATTTGTTCCTCTAAGTGCTACCCTATATAAACTCTGACGGTATGATATAAGATCTGATCTCTACGACCAGCCAATCATATTTGCTCATTATCACGTGCTATTGATTACCCAATCAGAGTTATCGACTCGACCATAGTCGGCTAAGCCAATTTTTAAATATTAACTTAGTCTAGTCGATAAATTAAGGTCGACTACAAACACTAGGTGGGGGTAATCCTCTTAATAAAAAATATTACGTAATATCTGTTACGCCCTTATAACAAATAATTATTTTAAAAAAATCCCTCTTACAAATTTATTATTTATATTCTAAACTAAAAATTTGTAAGACAGATTTTTAATATTTTGCTTTTACAAAGTTATAAAAAATTAAAATTTGGTAATTTTAATAATAAAACAGAAATTTGGCACAAAAAAATTACCCAATCATATTAATGCTAGTTACGTGCAAGCAATTTTATTAGTTAATATTAATTATTAAAAATTAAGTAATCTATTATACTATAATTAACCAATTACAGCTCAGATTGTATAAATCAATTTTGGCACTTTAATAAAAATTAGTCACTTAGAAATTGTATCACATACCCTAACTTTGGCATTCTTTGAAAAAAATTAAATGCTTTTTGCTATCCCATACTGTATAATAAAAAAAATTTATTACTCTAATAATTTTTAATATAGTTTAGTAAAGTTACTAATCTATCTTAACAAAAGTTTAGCCAAAAATAAATTAGCTTTAGTCTTTAATTTTTTACAAATTAGAATATATAATATGTTGTAATTATAATTGTAATACTTTTAATAAAAAAAAACTAAGACATAACCTCACTTTTAAAAAAAAAAAATATATTTATTAAATATAAATTTTAATTTCTATCTATAAGTTCTTCATTTATCATTTTAGCATAGTAAGTCTTTAGTTAATCTAAAATATATATATAATTATTTGTTTACCGGTATATATAAATCAATTTAAAAACAGAAATAATACTGTACTCATATTTTTAGTACGAAAGTAGCAAATTTTGCACTTTAGCACAAACAATATTGTTAGCTATTTTGCTAAAAAAAATAGTACTATTTTTAGATACTATAAAAATTTAAGAGCTCAATTATAATTAATCCTACAGAGTGTCTAGCTATTTGTATCATTTAAAATAGCACTATAGTATTTTTGGAAAATTGCTAAAATATCTAAAATATGAACGTTGCTATTAATACAATAATTAGAAATTCAAATAGCCATTTAAATAACCATATATCCAATCACCTAATCCAAAATTTTTGTCAACCAGGTCAGACTTTTAGCAAATTGATTGACCCAAAACTCTTTAATAATTGGATAATCTGAAAATTGTTATAGGCTAGAATTTTATAGCAGTTTTGTAAATTCTAGAGTATTGCCAATGAATAAATAGTAAGTTCTCATTTTGGTAACTTATTTATTTTGACTTGGCAACTTATTAATTTGGTTTTAGCTATCCCAGAATTTATAAAAACAACTGTAATCTATTACAACCAATGCTTTACTTGGGTAAATAATTTGTTTTTATGTGCCATTACATAAGATGCATGCAACTCTGAACAAAATTTTGAGACCTTACCTGAAAGACTAAACCAAAAATGCTTTATTATATTTTAATTATATAAAATTCGTTTATGCTGAAATTTTATAGCGATAGTCTGTCTAATTGCCTTTTAGTACCAAATTTTTTTGGTATCCGGTTTTAATTTTGTGCAGTTTGATCCGACGGGTTACAGGTAAAGATTTTCAATCCGGTTTGGAATCCAAGCATAATTATGACATTTCTTTTGTTTGTAAACATTCGTTTATGCTATTTATAAATATAAGCATCGTGAAATTTAAAAGAAACAAAGTATTTTTTAAAGTTCAAAAACTGAGAATGTGCCCAATTCACGTAAACGATTGCTAATTTGACTATTGTTGCTATTTTTGCTAGGTACTTCGACTATTAAATAGCTACTTCGACTATTAATAGCTACTTCGAATATTAATAGCTAAGTACTTCGACTATTAATAGCTACTTTGAATATTAATAGCTAAGTACTTCGACTATTAATAGCTGGACACTCTGTTGTTAAATCACCATCGTTACGCTACTTCGAATATTAATAGCTAAGTACTTCGACTATTAATAGCTGGACACTCTGTTGTTGTAACAACCTAAAAAGATCTGCTTTTAGGGATGTTAAGTGGTGCGTCTAAGGTACGGTCTGGACCTGGTCCCTAAAAAGTCCAATTCCGAACTAGTTAAAAAACTAGTTCCTACTTTATCTATTATAAATCACATTTAGATCGACGTAAATTGGCCAATTAGAAGATTATAGGACTGGTTCTTGGACCGGTCCGGTAACCAATCCCGCGGAAGTTCAAAATAGCAAACACGCACTCTCATATAATTGGTCAACCGTTTTCCAAATAAAGTATAAACTCTTTGGAAAACGATAGAAGTCGACCAGATATAGAAGAAACCAGTTTTTCTATATTAAAAAATTAAAATTAGCAACCGCATAAAAATTCCACCGACACGTGATAATATGCGCTAAAATTCTTATTGGCCAAAAATAAATCGCAGATCGACGATATTATAGCAAGGGTGAGCGTTCAGACGACGTTAACAATATAACAAAATTTTGTAAGGAACTTTTTTGTTAAGACGCAGAAGGTGGTTTTGTAAGCCAAATTTTGCGTTGTGGACGATTTTTGAAAAAGTCGGTCGTTTTCACGTTACACCTGAGTGATTGGTTTAAAAATCGCGATTGCTATTTATATAATTATATAATTAAATTGATCTTTACCTTCATCTCTGGCTACCTGGTTTAACCAGGTTAATGAATAAGGTTAATTTCTATCGATAATTCCTTCATTGAATAGATAAAAAAGGTTAAAGTATATTTCCGAAAATAAGCTACCTCCCTCATTTTTTTAAAAATTCTTAGCGAAATCCCCGCGCAGTCACTATATTAAATTTTACTAAGTATATCTCAAAAGTTTGATTAAGTAAAGTTGTTCAGGACATCAAAATACACTTGTAGTAAAAAATTTGGTGCATTTGGACAACTTTTTATTGGTACATTTTTCAATTTTTTGAAAAATTTAAAATTTAACAGTTCGAAAATAAGCTATTCCTACGTTTTCGTCCAAAAATGGAACCTTTATTTTTATACCCAGATGGCTTGATAATACTGTGCCCACGTTCTCTACAGACCTTTCTACGGACAGATACCTTATATGGTACCTTATATTGACAAAGATAAACCTTATCCGGCGAGCCATTTGAACAGAAAGTTAATTAATATAAAGAATATAAAGAAAAATTTACTTTAAAAAGCCACCTTAATTTTTGTGTATGATTATGATTATTAAATAGTTATAACAAAATCATTTTTTATCAAAATGTTTAAAAAATGGATTCTTATACATATATTACAATTTTTTTTGATTACGACTATTCATGCTTTTTCATACGTTTTCCCTGTTAGTAAATGTCCAGAAGAAGAAGCCCTTCGAAAGTGTCTTGATCAAAGTCAAATTAAAGGGTCTATTTATTTTCGAGATGACGTTTCTTCTTATAGCAAGGATCTTGATGTTGAATATAATAGACGAGTTATTTATTTTCCAACAGCATTTGTTCATCCAATAGATGTAATAGATGTTCAAAAGGCTATTAAATGCGCAGCAAAATTAAAATATCCTATTGTTGCAAGATCAGGTGGACATTCTTATGAAGGTTTTGGAATTGGAGATAAAGATTGTTATTTAGTTGTTGATCTTGTAAACTTAAATAAAATGAATATTGATGTAATCTCGCAAACAGCTGTAGTAGGACCAGGAAATAGATTAGAACCAATATATAATAAAACGTCCGAGCAAGTATTTGCATTTCCAGCTGGAACGTGTCCTTGGGTCGGAGTCGGTGGACTTATAACAGGAGGTGTAAGCATTACCAGAAATTTACTATTGTTATATGATAGTGCTTGCCAAATATACTCTAGTTATTTTGACAGTAAATCATTGCTGCATTGGATAACATCGTTATTGTATGTTACGCAGCCGGATAATTTACAAGTTATTGACTGCTTAGCATCCAATAACTATATTTCTATATTTTAAACTGTAAAAACTATAACTGATTATTATTTTAATAGGGTTTTGGATATCTCAATCGAAAATTTGGAATGTCGGCAGATAATATTCTTGATGCACAAATAGTTTTAGCAAATGGAACGGTAATTCACAGTGCTAAAAAACATCCAGAAATTTTTTGGGCTATTCGAGGCGCAGGAAATGCAGGTTATGGAATTGTTACAGCTTTCACACTTAAAATACATCCTATTCAAAAGATCACAACTGCTATAGATTTACATTACGACTTTGATCAGGCTCCATTATTACTCTCAGTAATGAATAAATTGGGGAGTAGTATTCATCCAAATATAACTTTCTTAATTAGCATTGGTCCTGATCCTGAATACCTCGGTATTCATGGAGTTTATCTAGGATCTTCAAGAGAATTACAAAATCATATACAAGAATTTATTAAATTATCTAAACCTAAAAACATAACATATACTGAAAATACATTGTATCATTCACTTGTTGATGGTATGAAAGAAGATAAAGATTATTATAAAGCAAAATCATTCTTTATTGATTTTAAAGGATTATCATATGAAGGAATTAAGTCTTTAATGGAATTTTTAAAAAGTTTTAAATGTGAAATATACTCTGTAATTCTGCTGGTTGGTGGAGGAAAAGTTAATGAAATTGGAAGACATGAAACAGCATTTGTTCACAGGGGTTTTTTGTATCATATGGAAATTAAAATAACATTGAATTCAGAAAATTCAGAAATGTGTTTACAAGATTTTGATAAATTTTCACAAGAATTTCGACGAAATTATGCTTGTTATGAAAGTTATCAAAATTTAAATGATAGACAATTAGATGATTGGCAATGTAGATATTATGCTGAAAATTTTGAAAGATTAGTGAAACTCAAACAGAAATATGATCCTCATAATTTATTTCATTGGAATCAAAGTATACCTACTAATACTAAAATTTCATGTAATTAAAAAGATAGGAATTATATAATGTTTAAAATGATATACATTTGTAACAGTATTGTAATAATTGAAAAATATAGTGAAAACGGACAGGATCGGTTTTGGGAGGCTCAACAGTACATGTAAATAACCCAATTTTTTTTTTTATATCGAATATCAAATAAATTTTATACAGCAATGTATATTCAACTCTGATAACAAATTGGCCATTCTTGGATAAAAAAAATTCTTTAATCTGTTATATGAATTTGTAATAATTTTTTTTTTAAAAAAATTCGTTATCTTCATGATTGACTCTAAATGAAGTTGTTTAAACCTATTATTTGTCACAATAAGCCGAAATTAGTATAGTGTTACAACTCACTCATTATAGTGAACTCTCGTTATTCTCTCGATATAAGCTATAATGAAATTTTTTTTTTCTCGGCCGATGACTTCACTATAATGAGAGTGAATTGTATTATGTACAGTATATCAGTATATAGTGCATATAGTTAATCTTCTTCTACAGTACTATATATACCAATATACTTTTTAATGCTGCCTAATTAAAAATCTTTAATGAAATGTAAATAAAGGTCCAGTGACCTTTATTCCATACAAACTGTTGACAATATTACGCCTTCGCAAAAAAAAAAAAAAAAAAAAAAAATTAGGTTAATTAAATTATTAATAGCAAACTTCCATTTGTATTATGCATGCGTTTTTATTTTGTAACGGTAATGATGATGTCTAGTTAAAAAAAAAACCTTTAATATGATATGATAACCATTTTAATGCAAATAAGGATCTTAATGACCTTTATTCCATATAAACAGTTGATAATATTACGCCTTTGCAAAAAGAAAAATAGAATAATTAAATTACTTTGAAACTTGTTAATAGAACGCAGTAAACTTTTATTTGTATTATTTCCTAATGATGCATGCGTTTTAAACTTATTTTGTACCTTTTTTTTTTTTTTTTGCACGTTTACAGCATTTGCTCAGTTTAGTGCAAAATAATTATAGTGTTGAAGCGACAATGTGAATTGTGTTTTTTGTACTCATACATATAAAACACAATGGAGCAAAGTACAATTATCTTTTTTTTTTTCAAAATCATAATGATAACATGAAATGGACAAAGTCGATCATAGATTAATATTGAAGAAACAAGTATTTTTAGAATCTGGTCATAGACAAGTTATTCATGTCTTTCTATAGGAAAGAATTACATTTTGTTCAAGTGCCGTGTGTATTAATTTTATGCACCCCACGAAAACTCAATATTTATATGCATTTACAATAAACATTATTTGTTTTACTCAATTGAATCTTTGTATTAAACGCCAAATGAAATTAACGTTAATGACAATTTATTGGTCAGATGGTTTGAAGTTTTACAGATTTATTAACTTGACACAAGTATAATTTACTCCAATAAATTTAAAATTTCTGATTTCTCACGGAACGCCTACCTGCTTTTAAATATCGGGTGCCTGCGTCCGATCGGTGCTATTGTGTGTCTTAATTGATATAGAGGTTGTGGGGAAAAATCAATCGAGTAATTGGCATACATAACTTTTTCAAAAAATCAGATAATCAACCTTACTTTAGGTTTATCATTCTTTTATTAAAAAAATTTGAAAGAAGAAACTTCTCAGGGTCTAGTTTGTATATTATATATATATATATATATATATATATATTATATATTATATATACTGTATATAAATTTATAATATATATCTAATATATCTATATCTAATATATATCTAATATATATCTAATATATATCTAATGTATTTATATTATAATAATATATATATATATATATATCAGATATGTAAATCACTGCAACGCATATATATATATGCTATATATATTATTATTATCGTAGTGGCGTTTTAAGCTTATTAAAAACGATATAAATATTAAGCATATGAGAGGTGAAGTTTATTCGATGCGCCAAATAACTAAATGTTTTTTACTATGACAGTTTCCTTTATTTGTTCAAATGATTGTATACTTTGAAGTACAATGTTTCAAAACCCAAAGAAAACCGAGAATTGTCTTTAAACGCATTGACGTGTTTTCTCATATATTTTTTTTAAAAAAATATATATTTAAAGCAGCATTATAAAGTTTTTTGAGAAATACAGTATCTATAATTGGTTGAACATCATCCGAAGGGCATATATGTATTGTTACGTTACAAAATTAGGTTCATTTCGATAAAGCTGTATTTGACCTAATTGAAGGTCATAATTGCATTTTTAAACTTTATAAATTCATTATTACAGCGTATATGTATATCTCTAACTTTGAGTAAACCCCTGAAAGAATTGTTTGTTTTGCTTTTAAAATTCTGGGAAATATGGTATTATAAATATAAAAATGGTAATAAACATCATAATGATAAATATTTTGACCAATAGTTAATGAGTTTAATAATTTTCCGAACAAGTACTTATAATATTTTATGATACTTATAATGTATAGTACTACAGTACATACAATTTTACTTTATTAGTTATTATTGAATTACTATTATTTAAAAACTATTTTTTAAAGTATAATGAAAAAGATTCAATGTATATATATATTTATTTATTTCATGTATTTGTTATCCTAATTCTAAATATTCTAAATACTAAATACGTTTAATAAATATCTATATTACGTAGCATAAAATTAAAATTTCTAAATGTAGCACGTAACATAAAGTTGATCCGTTAGAATATCTGATATATACTTTACCCCTCCCTAAAAAGTTCAATCAAAAAATAGGGTGTATAGACTAAACTTAACCGGCTGTGTTCATTATCATGTACTGTACGTACAGTACCGTATTTCATTCGTCATCAGTTATCATGTATTCATTATTAAAATGTAATAGGATGATCTTTCATTACTTTTGTAACCTACAGACATATTTGATATGTAGTATATGTAGTATATGTAGTATATGTAATATATGTAATCCGTTAATGGAATTTTGAAGTACAGTGTATAAGATTTTTTTTTATTCACTATTTCTGTATTTGTGGTATTGTAACAATAATGATGATGGGGAGGTGTCATTACTCCGGATATATTTTGTGAAATATTCAAAGACCAGTACCGAAAGTATATTTAAAGCTTAATATTCCTGGAATCAGTGGTTCTTTAAATTACGTAATTCAATAATTTTTTATAGGTTCGTTTAGTTGTGAAGCAATCACGCAATCTTTTTTAATCGTTATTAATACAGTATTTAAAGTTTTTTAAAGGTTACAATCTATCAATTGTCATATTTAGACCAATGATGTATTATAGTTATGATAACAAGAGTTATTACAACTTTAAAAAGGAGTTTGTCTCTAAATATCTATTGCTTCAAAATAAGTATCAAATATAATCAGGTGACATTTTATTTATTATTTGTCACAGTCTAATGACAATATTTGACAATATGTTTTGAAATACGGAAAAACGCCAAATTTTGGAACAAATAATTTTTTGTTTCCAGATTACGGGTCTGGTAAAAAGATCATAACCGAACATAAAAATCCCGGGTGAAATATTTTCCTTTATTTCGATAAAAAAACTGGTCATATGTACATTTATCTGATTTTAATTGACAACAAGTACATGCATCAAGAACAACAATAATACTATTACAAGAAAGATTCGATACGCCAACCAATACAATAACTACAGAGAAAAAAAAAAAAGTACAACAATGCAGGTACAAACTTTGTCAATCCGGATCATTGTTTGCATTCTTACGCCATCATATAGGGATTCCCGAATATATCGATATACATGTTAGTATCGGTATGAAGCGTTAATGCATTTATCATTCGCAAAAATTTTTTTTCATTTTTTTTTTTTTTTTTTTTTTTGTACAAATACGTACGTATGCAATAATCTAGAGATATGCAATCGTGAAGTATTACTATGCGATGCATACGTGCATAAATTAATTTCAAAAAAATGGTACGTATACTGGCGGCATCTCCAAATATCCGACTCCTTTAACGAGAAATATGCGTGAAAATCTTTAGATGTAGTTTTAGGCGTTATTGAAATGCCTAATTTAGAAGTTTAGTAATATAAACGAATAAGGATTCAAAACGCAGCATGATCTTTAGGTAAATTTTAAAATCTACATAACTTATAACTTTGATTTTATTGATCTATTTGTTTATAAAAAAAAAAAAATCTTAACTATTACATAATTTTTTTTCTAATATATTTTTTTCACGTACCAGGTACGTACGTATTTACGTATATATAATCTCATCTATCTGCTATATAAATTTCAATTATATAGCATGTACTGTATATACAATATTACTGTATTATATACTTATTATAGATGTATGATTATGTAATGTTGACATTGAAATAAAACAAACATCAAATCAAAAGATAATTGAAATAACAAATCAGGAATTTTATAAACATTTCTCGATAATATGTAAAAAAAAAATTGCGAGAATGACATTTTTTTAAAAACCTCAAAATAATCAAAGTTTTCTGACATAATCAATAAATTAATGTAATGTCAAAAGTAAGATTTATTTTTTATAAAATCGTATTAATAAATAATTGTTCTCTATTTTAATAGCATACATTCATGGTCGTTTTTAATGTAAATAAAAATAACCAAATCTGGAACGTGTTAAAACATGCTTAAAAAAAATATACTGTATATTATTCTTTTTTTTTTTTTTTTTTTTTTTTTTTTTTTTTTTTTTGTGATCAAATTTGATTGGTCGATTTTGGGTTTTATGGCCGTGCATATATTTCAAAAATTTCAAAAAAAATTTTAAAAGAATTTTAATAAAAAATTTTAATAAGAAATTTTAATAAAAAATTTTAATAAAAAAGTTTAATAAAAAATTTTATAAAATGTTTATCATGCATATTAATTTAAATTTTAATGAATTAAAAAAAAAATGAAAGAATAATTTTATCATTGTTATTATATAATCAATTATAATCAATTATAATCAATTGCATTAAATTGCGAGTAAAAAAGACAAAGAAACGACAATAAACTACAGTATTAATTAGTCTTTTTTTTTTTTTTTTTTTTTTTTTTTTTTTTTTTTTTTTTTTTTTTTTTTTTTTTTTTTTTTTTTTATCCGCAATGCGTTTAATATATACAGTATACGTACACGCTAATACAATAAAGTAATTATCAAATATTCTTTATATATGAATTGTACGCGATTTTGTCATTATGAATCAATTAATCAATTAATCAATTGATCAAATTGATCAATTAATCAATTGATACAAAAGATATTCCATATAAAATCCTTTATTCAAGCATGCATACATATCATATAATAAGTTTTCGATCTTCTTTTAGTCGTCGCCTGATATCTTTTAGTCGCCTGATAGCATTGAAATAATTTGCATACGAATGACGTGAGAAATTTTTCATGCAACTTGGTCACATGCACCGAGATTTAAAATTAGTAATTTCCAAGTATGTGAGAGATTTGAATAACGGAAATAACGGAAATAACGGAAACAACGGAAATGAATGAGAATGGACGAATGTATCACCGCCTTAAAAATCAGCCAATATTGTCAACAGGTTTTTAATTATTCTAAAGTTTTTTTTTTTTGCTTGTTTTTCGATTTGGTTTGTGAATTGATTTATACCGAGAATAAAGTTTGTTAACAACTCCATGAAGTTACTTTAATTGTTCTGCTTTTAGTGGATTTTTGATCAAATATAGATGACGGAAAATTTTTTATGACTCATAACAACAAGCGACAATCGACATTTTGTTTATTAAATTTAAATTCATTATTATTATTTACCCATTTTTGTCTTTAGAATCTATTGTTTTTTTCTTTTGAATACTTCCCAATTCCACTTTCAATTACATTTCATTGTAGACATGCATGAATTATGTCACACTATATGCCAATGAAAATAATGGGATAATTGTAAGCAATTTGGTCAGCAGCCCTTCCGATATGTAATGCTATGTACAGTAACAAATAGTAACTAACCATTAATGTAGTTTTTAGGTACTTTTATAGTTATATCCTTCTACAGCATAGCATATACTCACATCACATTATCCATCAAATACTGTAATAACGGTAATGTCCATCGAATAATAAACGATTACCGTTACTATTATTAACGTTAACGTTAATACTACGTATCTGGTATTATCATTATTATTACTGTATTACTACGTATTACTACGTATTACTACGTATTACTATTATTACTACATATTACTATTATTATTATTATTACTATTATTATTATTATTATTACTGTATTATTATTATTATTACCGTATTATCATTATTACTATTATTATTACAGATTATTATTACAGTATTATTATTATTATTATTATTTAGTATTATTTATTTATGGTTTTTATGATTATTTTTTTTGAACTATTTGAACTACGCCCGATTCCAAACATAATATTTATTTGGCTAAATATTTATACCTTTGTTCTCAGCATGCATTAACGATTCCCGTTAGAAGAAAAAAAAAAAAAAAAAAAAAAACAAACAACATGGAGGAAACCCGCCCCACTTTTTTTTAATTTGGCAAGACGGAAAACTTAACCACTACAAACAACGCGTTTATTATCCATTCTGAATACAATAAACATGAATAGGGTATGATATGAACAGTACAGAACAGTACATAAAAAATTTAAAAAATATTATTATTTGTTTTTTGTGTAACTAGATTTTCCTTTTATTGTTCCGAATTAGTNTTTTTTTTTTTTTTTTGTTTTGATACTGATTTCGGCTTAGAGTCATACTTTTACTTACTATATACTATCATTACTATCATTATTATTTGTTATATAATGGGTATATAATGTTATATATATTATGACACACAGTACAGCAAAAGTACTGCAGTATGGGAGTATGGGAGAATAATAACATAACCAGTAAATTTGGTTAAGAGTCAAGATTAATTCTGAACAATAGCATATTAAATTTGATTTTTTACAAATCCTTCCAATCGTATAAATTTTTTGTTTACAAGATGAAAAAAAATTAAACTAACACTACCATTTTTAAAAGAATTTAACGCATGTCGGTATGTCGGTATGTTCCATAATTCCAGAATTTGAAAAAAATATATCATGACGTAGATAAAATAAGTAGTGTCATCCGGATGAATCTGTAAAGATAAAACTATTGTGAACCCAAACATTGTTGTTTTAATGGAAATTATGATGAACTATATGAACTATACAGTACAGCAGTATGTAACTTGTAATACAATGATATTCCGCCCAAAAGAAATAATCATACGTTTTTTTATATACTGTATATATGCTGTCCTCCAAAAGATCAAAAGTATTTATTTATTAACGCCTGTTCCTTATTAATAAGCATTAGCATAAATGTTTATATTAAACATTTTTTTTTTTAAACTACTTTTTAAAACTCGGCTGTCAAAAAAAATATAAAAAATAGGGGTTTAATATTGTATCACTTAAACCTGAATAAAAACTGAATAAAAAAATGAATAAAAAATATTGAATAAAACTGAATAAAAAAAATTGAATATATAAAAAAAAAAAAGCAATTCTAAATAATCTAATAATCTAAATAATCTATAAATATATATATATGTTTATATGTGTATTATATCAGATATACTGTATAAATGTCGCATACATTATTACATTATTATTTATTAGTATTTATTAGTATTTATTAGTATTTATTAGTATTTATTATTTTATTATTATTGAATTAATTTAAAATATTAAAATATAATAATATAATAGCATATTATGAAAGAAAAAGTAGTGTCTCGACAATTAACAGTAAAAAAATCACAATATATATATTATATAAGTATGTGAAACTATAAATACGACCACTCTTTTATTATCTTTAAGGGTGTTTGACTCTATAAAAAAGAAGGCAGGGACCCTCTGTATGCCACTTTCTCAAGACTCCCATGCCAATTCGATTTACGATTATTTGAGTGATTATTGTTCGGATTCGTCATCTGAATCACCAGAGTCTTAACCGTGCATAAAAGTGCTCACTCTTCCCATTTCAAACATGACTGATGTCGCACATTCTGTGAGTCTGGACCAACGTCTCGATTGTCCTCACGATCCAGTTTCCTTTCCTCAATATTCAAATATTCCTACGTCTGCTACTTTCGCTGCCACTACGCCAAGTTTTTTTTCGGCTAATCAACAATTTTCTGATTCAAGTTTGGCTCCATTTGGCGGTTTCGATTTATTATCAGGTGAAACATCATCATTTGAAGCTGTTCGACCTTTAATTTCTGTTAATCTTTTCGAACCGCAAAATTGGCATGCCCTCCTCGCTGTTATGAACTTTCAACTTCATCCTCAACAACAATCAGACCAAGATTCACCTCAACAACATTCGCGACATTTTAACGATATGGCTACTTATCATCAATATTCTTCTGTAGACGTACCAATGTTGCAACCTCCTGCAACTCCACCTTTTGTTGAGCCATCAGCAAATTATTTTGCTGTACCAACTACGACTACTTCTAATTTACCTTTACAATCTTCGCCTTACTTTAATTCAACATTATCTGCAACTTTACCAGCTGCAAATAATATTAATAACGTTCAAAATTCGACTTCTAATAATGTAACTGCTAATAACGTTTCAGTTACAAATACTCGTAATTATTCAAATTCTAATGGTGTCGCTCACCATAATTATCAACAACAACAACAACAACAACAACAACAACATCATCATCATCAACAACATCAACAACAACAACAACAACAACAACAACATCAACAACATCAACAACATCATCATCATCCTCATAACGAAACTTCTGTTATTTCTCAACAAAGAACTATTGGAATGAATTCTCAATTACTTGCAGCCAATAGTTATGGACAAGGAACTCAAGCAGCAAATACAGATTATAATAATAATAATAATTTTATTTCTCAAAGAACGATCTATAATGGTATACCTTCTACTATTCATCAACAAAAACCAATTCCGAGGACGATCAATACAAATGTTCATCAAAGTCCTCCAAATTCATATTCACGACCAAATTCTGCGACGACTTCACCAATAAATAGTTCTATTGCACCACCATTATTTGCTTTAACTATTGCTCAAACTTTGAATACTGACGGTCATGGGAATAATACTATGCATTTACCAATGTTTGAATCAAATAATAATTTATCATCTTCAACATTATCACCATGGACGACAAAAGCACCTACTACAATTACGATTCCAACAACGCAATCTGATACTTCGTCCAAGTCTACATCACCAACAACACCTACATATTCATATAGTGGTCCTCCAAAAAGTTATTATTCTCGTTTACCTCTTTATGATAGACCGTTCAAATGTGATCAATGTCCACAAAGTAATTATTTAATTAATTTTATTATGAATTTTTTTATTAATTTTTTTATTAATTTTTTTTTATTAATTTTTTATAATTATAATTATAATTAATTTAGGTTTTAATCGTAATCATGATCTTAAACGTCATAAGCGCATACATTTGGCCGTGAAACCATATCCTTGTCCATATTGTGAGAAACAATTTAGTCGTAAAGATGCACTTAAACGACATATTCTCGTTAAAGGATGTAATAATAATTCAGTAAGTAAGAGCGAATCTTTATCAACAACAAACGCTACCGGAAATATTACCTTGGAGAATCAAGACAAAAATATGATACATCACCAATAGAAAATTATGTTGATAACAGAATTCCTTAAGGAAACGACGATATTGATAACTATGGTTTGGAACTATAAGGGTTGAGCACAATTATGAATTAATGAATTATTTTAAAAAAAAGATTATCTACAAACAATAATTAGGCAAATAATTACCTTCACCTTTCGATTTATATAGACAATTTAACGATTTATAAAAAAAAAAACTCGAGAAAATATTGTGATCAAACCTTTATATATCGATACCAAACCAAATAATACATCGCCGATTTTTTTTTCGTATATAGTAAAAAAACTCATGTATATAAAAAACTTTTATATATTTTTTTTTTTTTCTTCTTCTTATTATTTTTTCTAAATTTCTAAAATTTCTAAAATTTCTAAAATTTCTAAATCTTTCCAAATTTTCCAAATTTTCTAAAATTTCCAATTTCCAACTTTCCCAACGGTGCTTTTTTTTCTTTATGTAAATAGTAACTATTGTGTGTGATAAAAACTTCCTTCGATTTTTTTTCATTTGAGCTCAAATATTTTTTATCTTTCGATTAATATTTTTTTCTTCAGCTTTTTCTTATATTTTATATCGACTTATTATATGATTTCGAAATTATTATAATTGTTTCTTCCGTCTTAACTCCAAATTTTTAAGAAATGCATTTTAACAATCCGTTTTTTTAGCTAAAAAAAATCAATTATGAAACTTCTATAAATCTTTTTTTAAAAAAATTACGCGTAATTAGTATTTTTTTTTTTTATTTCGCTATATATTTTTCTTAATTTCAATTTTATTAATATAAAAAAATTATGAAAATAAAAAAAACATACACAAAAGACTATTAAAAAAATTTTTTTTTATAATTATTATAATACACATTAATAATGTTTTTTTTTTAATGATGTAAATGAGTTCCGGAGTTGATTCACGTTTCTTTGATTCGAAATTGGTCGGAAAAAACTAACATTTTTTCAGGGTTAGAAAAAAATTTTTTTTTTTTTGGACCAAAAACTTATCACATAAAATTCGTAAAAATCATTTAACCAATTAACATGAAAACGTAAGATTTCTGCAATGCATCGGAATCTCTACTTCAATCTCCAATTACAAAATAATTACGTAATGAACTATTCCAAATTTAAACTAGCAGCTTTCTTCTATTTTTTTTTTTTTTGTCATGCTTGAATATACCTAAAGTTATTATCAGAAGAGAGTTTTTTATTTGATAATTGAAAATACAGTAAATAACAGTAAATAACAGTAAATACAGTACCAATACCGGATTATAATTCAAAAATCGAGATATTATGTTTCATTATGTTTCATTTTTACCTAATATTATGTAATATTTTGTTCGATTATATGATATTAATTTTATCTGAATCTTAATAAATGGATTACATGATAGGATTACATGAAATACAGTAGCAATAACAACGACAATAATAATATATATTATATAATTATAATGCAGTGTTTTAAGGTTACTATACCAGCCACGACTATTTTTTGATGGTTCGATCATCGAATTAATAATGTCTATGTCTATCCGATCAGACCTGTATGCCATTTATTGCTTTATGGCGTAACTCGAATATATATATAGTATTTAATCATTTTGTGGATAAAGATCATCTTTAAAAATATACTAACGCATGCGTCAACTTCATCTTTTATGTTTCAAATATATGGAATAGATCGTTCTTTTTTTAATGCACGTCTTGAATGATTCTTTTTTTTTAAAGTAACACTAATTTCTGCAATGTTTACCGGCGGTTGAACAAAGCGTACCGAAAAAAATGCGCCAAATAATTATATTGGGCGTATTAGCATATTGTTATAAAAAAGACTTCCAATTAGAATTAGAATGTCCTTTAAAGAAACATTAAAAAAAAAAAAAAACCTTTAATAAATTATCTATAATAAAACGTGAGTACCTTTTTGGCGTCATTTATTCAAGGAGGAAAAACATTTTTCTTTAATTTATAGCTCATGACTCACGTTAATCCTAAAGGAAAAATATCAATTCAAATTTGACTTTTCAAAATGTCACTTTCATTTATGCTTCTGTCAAACATCTCATTGCGTCTAGTAATTTGGCGTTCTCGTGTGACCAATTAATCTATCATAAACTGAATATTATTCGAAAAAAAAAATTTTTTTTTTTTAAAAACGCGTTAGTTTTCGTATGATATCATTAAATTCACAAATTGGTCTAAAATACGTCATAATTGTGACTTCATTAACGCTTGTATAAAAAATAAAAAAACTCGTGCAGCTGTTTAAATCATCTCTAGAATTTCCCTCGTTGCATCCAATCGAACAATCGTGCGATTAAGTACTTAAATCACGAGATGCAATTTAACTAGTATCGTACTACCATGAAGATTTATGCAAAGTAATTCTTCGAATTGAAAAAAAAAACTTCTAACGCGAATGATATGTGATAATTATGCAATTGGCGTTAACTGTTTGAATTAAAGAAAATTGTGTCAAAATTTTGTGCAGCAAATACGTAATAAATAAATAAGAGAACTTGTACAGGAACCGGGATTTTAGGAATCGCGAAAAAATTTTTTTAAAAAAATTCCATTTAATTTTTTATAATAGCACGGGGCATATACCACTTTCCTAAATCCAAAGCATTGTCATTAAAACCCGGTGCGGCAGGTGAAAGGGCGCAAGTTTGTAGCCCTTGGTCACTTATCCAATTAACCCCCCCCCCCCATTTCTCTATACTCACCTTTAAGGGCCTTTTTTTTTTGAACTCTCTTTAGCACTTACCAAAATTCGGGACTTTGTTCTCCAATTAGTGTAATTGTTTTTCTTTAAGGCATACGCATGTTGACTAATATCCGATAAGGAGAAAAAGCCTATCTCGAATTGGTCATTCATTTTTTGTTGCTCAATTTAAAAAAAAACTAAAGAGTAAATTCAGATTTACAAATTGAGAAATCTGAACATAGCCCGCCTCAAATTAGGTACATTATTTTTTGTATTATTGAAAATTTAATTGAATTATCTCTTCTTTTTTTTTTTTTTTTTTTGATAAGTTTGATAAGACAAATCCTGTCACAAACAAATTGAGTTCATCCCCCATTTTATTTCCCACAGAGTATATATAAAAAAAAAAACCGTATTATAACCGGTAAAATTATGTCTAATCAAATATTGTCTTTTCAAAGTACTTATTTTACGCGCATGTCTTACATGTGTGTATTATTGGCATTGGTGATTCATTTAGGGGTTTGATGAAATAAATAAATTAAGTTTCGGTCTAAAAGTGCCGACTTCTGATATAACATCCCTTGGATGATCGTTCAATAAGTTGTTAAATTTTGTACAAATAACGTACGTATATCTTTTAATTATATATAAATATATCTGATATATATATATACGTATTATATTATATTTTAGTCATCATAAATAATTTTTAAAATAAATAAGATTTGTAAATGTATATATCATTGGTGGAAGTATTAGACGAAAAGCAATGAGACTTTTTAATAGCTCGTCATAATATCTACCCCTTTGACTTTACTTGCATTGTATATATTCTTAAGTCTAATTATATAAGATATAAGTTTACAAAAAAAGCTACTAATTTACAGTATATTCAAAAAGCTTTAAACTTTATTAATGTACGTACGTACGCACATACGTACTGTACGTACGTACTGTACAGTACGTATAAACCTTTTTCTATTAATACTTTTTTCTTGTTGAAAAAACACTGTATAAATAAAAAATCACGTTCTTTGTAAAATCATGTAACTATATTTTATATAAATTGGAATTTAAAAATAGTGCGAGATGCGCTTATAAACAGCGTATTTATAGTCTAGTCATAGTTGACCTGACTTTAATTTTATACCTGGTATTAATTTTTTTTTTATACGTATTTTACGTAATAGACTTATGATACTGTGTATATGTACTGTAAATAAATACTGTATAAATAAAGTAAACTTTAGATATATATAAGTAATTTGATTGGTTAAATTTATACTCGCTATAGTCACACCGTACATATTATTTAAAAGAAATTGATGTGACTATTTATCTGTTATGGGGGTCTAAAGCGGAGCAGAATCACGTGACATATGACCAATCAAATTTTAGAAGTTTGAAGCAGAAAGCAAAAACGGTAGTCTAAATCTATCTTTGGTGTATTAATTAAAAATGTTGGAAAGGTATCATATATATAACTATTTAAAACCTACCTAGCTTTAACCTATGTTGACCCTAACCCTAAAGTTAATTCCCTAAAATAAATATTATGGTTCAAATCGACAAAAATTTTTAATCGATTTCGTTGAATCAATTCTTATAAATTCATTGAGATTATTAAATATTACTGTATAATTATATTGTAGTAGCTAAATAAATAATTATTTATTATTTGGTTATTACAAAAATTTTAAATTAATTAGTTACCAACTTAATTTGCTTTTTTAATTATTTGATTTCTAATTTATATACTGTATATAGTATTAAATAATCATAATAGTCATACAGTATTAAATAATTACCTAATATCTTAAAAACTATATATATATAATTTATAATATGTATATATAATATTTAATTTTTTATTTATTAATAGTAACTTTTTTAATTATATTATTGTATTAGTTTATATTTATAGTACCACTATAAGTAATGCCTATACAATTCAAAATTAATAAAAATATAGCTAGCTATACTTATAGTATATTTTTGATATTTAATTTAAATAGTTTGTCTAAAGATTTTATACTATTTGTTATATTTGCAATCCAACTATAGAATTTATTTATTTATTTATCTTTTGTAAAATAAGGTTTTGCTTATATCTTTATTAAGTAATTTATATAAATAGTTATATAAAAGTCTATGTAATTAGTTTAAATTGTACAATAACAAATACATACTGGTATAAATTATATACAAAAATAAAAGCTCAAATTAATTTATTTATAATCTAAAATAATTAAAACTTATTTGGATTTAAATAATTAAAATATAATTAGTAAAAATATTATATTTAATTTATATAGTAAACCAAATACTAATTTTATAAAAAACTTGGCCTATTAGTAAACAAGTATTAAAGCTAAAATATAGTTGATTAAAAAGGACCCCAGATATCTCTCATATAGATCATACCTGGATTTTGACCAATTTTGATCTAATTTGCTAAAAATAACAAAACTATATTTATTTAAATAATTTCTGATTCAGTAATCAAAATTGAATAACCTTTTTTTTGTTAGATGTGCCTCACTAAAAGCTTTATTTGAAAAAAAAGTACATTCAAATTGGACCACTAGATGCCAAGATAATTGTCAAAAACTGTTTTTTACTTTTTAAATTTTGGGGTTTTTGCTAAAATACATAATGTATAACCTCTGTACTAAATGTCTAAGATTCTAATTAAAAAAGATCACAAAAGTAACTAAAATTAAATATTTTGTACAGTAAAACCTAGTATTAGAAGAATATTGTTATTTTATTTGTATTTAAAAAAAGCTTTTTTTTTTTTTTTAAGCAGTCTTGTCTTTATTAATTATTTGAACTACAAAGTAAATTACACTAGTGTATATTCTACCTGTCTTATGTTCTAATAACAACTCACCAAGCTAATGCCCAATGTGACCTGCCAAAACAACTTTCTGTTTCACTTCGGATTCTTAACTTGCTAAGAATTTTGTAATCTGTAAGATTAGCCCCCGATGATCATTAACTGGCTGTTGTATGCCTTGTCAAGAATGCTTAATCATTTACTTGTCTAACTTTGAGCAAAGAAGACCATGCTGGTTTCTTTCCCCATACTATCCAATTTTCGACTATATTGTCCTTTGTTCTCGCGATCTCTTCTTTCTCTTTCTTCTTCTCTAGTTTTCGTTCTTGACTACTTTCAGTTTCCATTCTTTTGCGAGGTCTCTTATTCTCCTTTCCTGCTGCGACTTGTTCTTCTGTCCCTTCGCTTCTTCTTCTTTTATGTTTTTTGTCTTCTTTCGATATACCTTTGGCCTTTTTCCAGTCCATTAATAGTTCGCAACGGAAGCTCCAAATGTGCTTGTGGAACTGCTTCTTGAACTGTTTAACTATAGTCTGAATGTATTTCGTCTTTTTGCTTTTATATCCGGTCTCACCATCTATCGCCTCTACTACTGACTTGGTCACTAGACCTCGCATTAATTCTTTCCTTACAGTAGCTCTTTCCTTCGGTTGTACTCCGAACACAGTGTCCTTTACGGTTGTTACATTTAGTTGTTTCCTATCCAGCTCCGCCAGTTTTTGGATGAGTTCGCTTATTTCTTTTTCAAGAGTATCCCAAAGCGGCTGTAATACTGAGAATTCAGCTAGGTGGTCCATAGTTTCCATTTCCTTTCAACAAATAATACAAGTATTATCGCTATATATACTACTATTTCTTCTATTTAATACATACAATGTTGGTAGCAAATTATTTACACATTTAACTTTAAAAATCCAATCTCTATTTTCTATACTACTTCTACACTTCTGTCCCTTAACTTTTCCGATATCCCTCCATACCTCTTTTCACACTACTGTATCTTTCCCTTCTTCTGCATTTACTCATTTCGTGATGCTTCTCAAACGTGACCACTCTATATCTATACTGACTTCCATGAGCTGTGTAATAAAGTTTCTCATTCCGTCGTCCACTCTGATGTTTTTCCATTTCAACTCGGTGCATGCCCCCTTGCTCCATGGCCATTTGGGTGATAAAATTCTGTTGCCTAATGCATCTTCTTTAGCTAACTTGTCAGCTTCTTCATTTTCAGGAATTCCACTATGTCCTTTAACTTTTCAAAGTCTTAGCTTTAGCTTCTTAATCTGAACCAATCTGTTGATATGTTCTAGCCGGCATAGGTTTTTCCTTTTGAGTATTTCACTATTTTTCCCCTTTGTCATGCCTGCTTGAATCGCCTGAATTGCTGCTGCACTGTCTGTGCATATAGTAACTGCTGCTTCTGATGGTGCGACAAGTAAGGCCGACCATATAGCCGCAAGTTCTGCTCTAGTAGAAGAGGGCCAGTCTCTGATTGCACCTTGAAACCTTGCAATCACCTGCTTGGATACTTTTTTCTTTTCACTTTTACGGCTACCCAACCAAGGCCCATTCTTCTCTTTTCTGGATCCCTCTCACCGTTTATTAGTGAGCCATTAGTGTAGAAACAAATTGATTTACGCTGTACGAGGTCTTGTGCGATTTCGATAAGTTTTCTCGTTGTTTCAGAGTTTTCAAGAGAGCTTTCAATCAACTCTCTTTCCAATGTGGGAACTACAATGCTCTTAAGCTGTTGCTCGTTTGCTTCTGTACTTGTGATATCCATTTTTCTTCCATTACTTATCATAACATTCGTAAAGTAACTTAGTGGAGTTGTAATATACCGGCTATGGCCGTCCGAATGCGCTATTTCGACTAACTTTGCGTCAAATGTGATGCTCCTGTTTTTCTGACCTTTTTCTATTAAGCAGGAGTCTTCGTGATTCTCTTTTTCTACCTGGTTAAGTTCACAGCCCGTACACCTACTGATAATTAGGCTACTGTCATGCATTCTTTTTCTGGCCTGCCAGTGCTCGATTACAAGATGCCTTTTTAAATTTTTTCGAGCTACTCTTCCTATTTTGTGCCCTTCTTTCGTCTTCACGAGGACCCAGTCTTTTACCCTCTTGTCTTCGCTTATTTTGGACAGCGGAATTATAGGACTCAGCATATTAAACCCACTTATTTCGTAAGGCACCTTTAAGTTTCTGTACCGGCCTCCATCAGAACTAGCTCTTCTATTCTTGCAAACCATGCGGGTTTTCTTCCTGCTGCATTTTGCTTTTTACTTTTTTTGAGCTGTTTCCATGTACCTAGCATACTTCCTGTGTAATCGATTAATTGTTCGAGAAAGAATAACCCCATGTTCTTCTCCTGGAAGAAGCTAGTTAGGGCCTTCTGATTTAACAAACTTGCAATTTCTGTTCCTTCTTCTGCTAACTGTAAGCTCTTTTCTATTTCCTCTGAGCGCAAGTTAAGGTTCATTCTCCTTGCCTATGTTAGAATTTTGTAGGCAAGATTATGTTTGAGTTTAACAGCTTCCAGTCTTGGTAACTCAAGCGTTGTGATACATGATCCACTTTTGCAATCAAGCTGTGCTTGTTGCATTCTTAGCCAAGTTGCTTTGCCTAAGTCTCCCTTGTTATTCAAACGCTTTCTAAGCTCTGTAATATGATGTGCCATTTGGTTTTGGCATAATGTTTTTAAGCCCACCAGATTCCTATGCGAAAAAATTGAGCTCGCAGCTGTCGAGGCCATGTCCGATTTATTCTTTATCACCATCATAATCGGGCTCTGTAATCTATCATACTGGTCTCTTTTTAAAATACAATGCTGCAATCTGTACTCAAGCCGGGGGATAAGTACATGGTTATTAATGTATACTAGCTGCGCCAAGGATGCACGCTTTTTGCTAATTGCCTTTATGATGGTGTTAACTTCTTTTTTGACTAGGTTCATTGTATGATGATGGTTGGGGTTACTAGATAGCCAAATGCCCAGGAAACGCGTGAATTCATTTCTTTTTTTTTCGTTATTTTTCCCTGTTTGTCGTTCCATATTCAATAAACCTTGGTTCCTTGCTTCTTGTTCCTGCTACGAGCAGTTCTGACTTTTTAGTGTTGATTTCGATATCATTTAGTGTGTAAAATTCTGTTGCAATCTCCAGAATTTGCTTCATTTCTGCTCTGTTCCGTGCGATGAAGATCGTATCATCAGCGTATGCAATAACCGGAACCTGTATGTGTTGAGTCTTGTATTTGTTGGTACGAAGGTCTATTGGCCACTGTACCACCAGATCATAACTGGATCCTTGTTGATTCTGTATTTCGACCAGGAGTGGGTTGTAAAATATTCTCCAGATCAGAGGGGAAATAACCTCCCCTTGATCAATGCCATCCCCTGCTACTAGTTTCTCTATTGTGCCGAAACTTGTGAGAACTTCCATTTCCCGGTTCTTGAATAAACTGAGAATAAAATTTCTTGAAACTTCCGGGATCTTAATCCTTCGCAGCCCTAGTTCAAGCATGTCCAGTCCCACTGAATCAAATGCCTTTTTCATATCTTGAAACAGCACCCAGATTTCCTGTTTTTTTTCCTTTGCATCCTTCAACAGGCAGTTGATAAGGTGAATAGGAGCAGCTGTGCCCTCTTCGGGAAGCCCAGCAAAGTTTCTGCCTTTTAGAATATCCTTTTCCTTTATAACCTTTACGAGCCTATTGGATACTACTCTCATTACCGTTTTTCGGAATGATTCTAACAGAAGTATCGGTTTTACATTGTTTAAGTTGTAATACCAGTCCTCTGATTTTGGTATTGGATATAGGACCCCTAACTTCCATTTTTTCGGCATCGTTCTCTCTTTTATGCACTTGGATGCAAAGCTCATAAAGCGCTGTTTCGTTGTCTTCCCTACATTTCTGATTAATGGGTAAACAATACCAGAAGCACTTGGGGCTAATTTGTGTTTCACTAACTCTAAGGCCTTGGACCACTCGTCTTCTTCTACCATGTTTGCCATATTTGCAAACCATGTCTCCTCAATGTCCTGTCTTGGGTTGTATTGCTTCCTCCAGCGGATTGGTAGAGCCTCTTGTGTCAGTGTTTTACGTTTTCTAAACTGCTTTTCAAAGTGTGCTTTCACCTCCTGTAGAACCTCCTCAGGCTCAATTAATAAGTTAATTTCGTCTCCTGACTCCTTAATTCCTCTGTCTATTGTTATTTTCCTTTGTGGTTTATCCAATAGACTGCTTATCATCTTCCTTTGGTTTGTTACTATAGCATCGAATCTTGCTTTTATGTGCCCCCTTATCTCTTCCTCTTCGATTTTCCTTAGTCTATGCCACCACTCCTTATGTAGTAACTTGGCCCATCTTTTGAGGTTCTCTTGATCTACTGATTCCTCACTCAAGGCGGCTTCCTCTGGATTTAGTCCTGCAGTTTCTTTTAATTGTATCAGAAGTTTTTGTAGTTTATCTCTATCCGTTTCAGATAGGGAACCTTTTCTAACTTTTTTGTAGCCATGATTGATTTCTTTGATCGCTAATCTTAGCTTTTTCTCTTTTGAGGTTTCTTTGCTAATCTCTGTTATCTCTGGTGTTTTCTGTTTTTTCGGTAAACTATTGTTTGCTGCGATTCTAATGCATTCTTCTATAATGTCTCACTCTTCGTCCAAATTCTTGGGCTTGCGTTTCTCCCATATACTTGATAGTTTCTTTTCTAGCAAACTGCTGTACCTGTCTCAATCTTCTTTTGATGCTTTGTCAATTTCAATATTTACTCTTGTCTTGTTCCATCTTCTTACTTTTGCCGCACTCCTGGGTCTCAAATCGATTCCTGTAATGATGCTGGCTCTAATTAGCTTGTGGTCACTCATTGTACAGCATATCATCTCATCGACCTTGCTATATACATTATTATTCTTCCACTCATTGGAGACCCAGATGTAATCGATTCTCGTGTTAGCATTTCTGTTTGACCACGTTGGCTCTTGCTCTATTTCTTGTGTATCGTAGAAATTTTTCTCTTCTAGTAGAGCTAGAATTTTTCTTTTGAAGTTGGAATTAGAGTTATGATTCTTTGCCTTGTGATGTCTTGTTTGAGCGGTGTCTGCTAAACTTCCTTCTGCTGTTTTTCCTTTATCAATATTCAGGTCTCCCAGCAGAATGAATCTTTGTGTTTTTCTCATTTTCTTTTCTATTCTTTTCTTAAGTCGGTTTAAAATCTCCTCTTGAACTATTTTGTCATTGGGGCGACATACAAGTATATGATGACTATCGTCAGTCTTTTGAAGTCTAGCGTTATACAAACAAAATACAGGTCATCCTTTTCTATGCAGGTGATATGTCTTTCCCAATGTTTTTTAATTAAGATCCCCAATCCTGATCCTTTTAATTTATTACTATCTGCACCTGCCCAAAAGCTCTTGTACACGCATTGTTCATCTAAAAAGTATTCTCCTTCTTTGCCTTCTATATTTGTCTCGCCTAGTCCTAAAATGTCCAATCCCTTACTTTCTGCATAATCTAATACTGCTTTTAATTTGTTTCTATTGCTTTTAATACCGTTAATGTTATGAAAACCAATGTTTAAAATATTAAATTGCTCGTATTTAATGTCTTTTTCTTTTTCTACTTTGCCCACTATAATATGTGGGACCAGGGACCCTCTATTATTATCGCTACCTGAGGACTCCCCTGGCCTGTTCTGTAATTCAACTGGTGCGAAAACTAGGATTGGTTTGCAAAGTCCGCCCTTGTAGTACCAGTTGAAGCATTAATTTGTCTGGTTTCCAGTCTCGTGAGTCTTTCCAAAATTTGAGCAAGCATGCCTTGTGTGTCCTGGTCCTTTTTGTATATTCTCTTCTGTACTGTCTCTTTTGGGTTTCTATAACATGCCTCTTTACCTTTATCTATGGTTTCTACTATTATACTATTCCGTCTGAACCCTGTTCGGTTTTCCTTTTCAGTTGGCCTAAAGACTCTTGTTTGCTGTGAACTCCTCCAGTATAACTTCTTTTCTTGGTCTTCGATACTTCTATTTCTGCTAACTTTAGGTCTTTGCATTATCTTAGTTTCGTCGAGGCTTGTTGGTGCCACTTTTGTATTTACTTCTAGTGACTCTATATTCTTGTGACTTAGGGGACCTGTTGACCAAATTAGTCTGGTGTTGTAGTAATATACCCTTTTCTTTAAGGCCTCTTGTAAGTCTTCTCTAGATTCGAAGTAAACTGATGCCGTTGTTTTTTGGTTAAAATTGCTATTATATGAAATATATACGGTCTTTGCGTTAATTCCTTTAAGTTGGTGCAAGAGCATTACTTCTATTGCTATTCTGGGCACATTTTTAATGACTGCTTTGAATACTGCTCTACTTTCTAATACCTCCTTCGCAAAGTGCCCTTCAGAAATTCTACACATCTTGCCCTCCTCAAAGTGTATTGCCCAAGCTTTCTTGAAAGCATTTTCTCGTTGCTCGTTCCAGAAGAAGATATTAAAGGATACTGCTTTTTTTTTGTTTTGGTTTCGCCATTCTGTGAAATAAGATCTTCCATAAAACTGTAAACTTCTTCTTATTCTTGCTGACCTTGTATCTTCCGGAATGTCCCACATAGTATATGTGTATGCGGTTTTTTGTTTTTTTGTAGTATTCATATTAACTATCTCAGGATCTGCTCCATGTGAGTCCTATCTAACATTACACTGTCTTCTTCTTCGTTTAAATTTTCACGATCTGCTTCTTGCTTCGCACTTTCAGTATTTGGTGCTCTTTTTACTTCTCCTTTAGTGTCACCTTCTAGTTCTGACGGGGCCTCTGTCTTTTCTCTGTTTATGGTTTCTAATAGTCCATAGTTACTAGTACCACATTCTTGTGTTAATAATAGATTCTTGATCTTCTCATTTTCTTCTGTTGAAGCATAATATGTTTCTTCCTTCTTTTTGGCTTCTGCCTTACGTAATCATATAGTTCGAAAATGCACCAGCACATGCAGATGAACTCTGGCTCTGCTCCAGTTATTGCTGCGATTTTTTTGTTTCTTCTTAGTATTCTAGCTCTAAGTTCTAGTAAAATCTCTCTGCGTTCTTTTCTGATAATTTGAAAATGTTCTGGTATCTAAAAAATTTAGCCTCCCAGTTTATTTCTGTAGAGGTTGATTGATTATCATGTCGTACTGATTTTGCATATTGTATTTGTAATTTATTTCCCACAATCTTGGTAGCTTATCTATTACTGCTTCCTGTTTGTCTTGTTTATTTTTCGGCTAACTATTTAGTATTGTTTTGTTTAATTCACATGCTACTTTTGTAACGTGTTGTTGTTTTGTTTTTATTGTTTGTTGTATTTGTTTGTTTACGCGTTTCTTAGGATCTGCAGATCAGGGTCTAGAGTAATTCCCCAAAAGTATCAACCAAAAAATATTTTTCCGAACAAAAATTCCAAAGATAAAATTTCAAAGCACTTTAACTAGCTACTCAAATTTTTGCTACTAAGAAACTCTATGTATTTTGTAGATTTCTACAACTTTCTTTATGTGTGTTTTTGTTGTTTTCTATGCTTGTTTTTGCTTTAGCTTCGATTTTTCTTTTAACCAGAAGTATTCGTAAGGATCAGCGGAGGATCTTAATTGTTAGCTTTTTTTTTAGTAAACAAAATTACTTTATATTTGATTATAAGTTTTTTCAAATATTTTGAAAAAATTTTTAATAATTATTTAAAATTCTTGTCTATAAAGTATATTAAGAATTGAAATAAATAAATTAAATAAATTGAAATAAAATCTTTAAATAAAAATATAAAAAAAGTTGGTATTAGATTAAAAACTAAATAAGTGGAAATAACTCTTGTATTAAGCAAAAAATAAATCTATATTTGAACTATGAACAATTGCTAATATTGCAGAATAGATAATTTGGTTAAGAAATAAAATATTTTAACAAATCTATTAGTAAAAAACAAAAAGATAGAAAGGTTGTAATAAAAGCAATCAAATAATAGAAGTATGTTTAAAAATATAATATAAAAATATAAATATATAAAAAAGTTATTAAATAAGATTTTAATTTTAAAAAATTTGGAATAATTAAAATTAAAATTAATGAAATTATTGAAATTTTTTTATTGTTATTAAAATAAAGTCAAATAGTATTCTAGTCTATATAATATATAAAGTATAACAGTTCAAACCTATATTTTTGTGATAATTATATTGTAAAAATATATGTTTTGCAAATTAGTGATACAAATTGCCAAAATTTTGTAATTGATTAGTTGTTAACTTTTCAATTATTCAATTTTTATTTAATTTTTGTTTGATTTTTATTTAATTTTAATATACAATTAGTTGTTAACTTTGTCAACTAATTGATTTTAATCAATTTTTAATTTTTAATTTGTGTTACTATTGTAAATATTTTTAATAAATGTTTAGTAAAACTTTTTACAAACCATTTTTATTAAAAAAAAGATAAAATTATAAATATTAGTATAATTAAAAGGGTCTAAGAATTCCATGCACCCGCACGGTCGTGCACCCCTTAGCCGGCCAATCAAAATCGAGCACGTGCAACACGTGCCTTATTGACCACAGTCGGCTAATCACAATCGATTTTATAATTTTTTTTAGAAAAAAAAAACGAAAAAACCCACCACGTCCAAATGCCGAAGAAATACGGTAGGCCATTCCATAAGAAAATCAGAAACACAAAGCCACATAAAAGAAACAGCACAAGAAAACTCTGGAAAAACAGAAAAAAACGGAAACAACATACAAGACCGCTTTCTATAAGAACACAAAGAAACAAAGAAACATACAAAAAACAAAGAAAAAAGCAGAAAAAAATA
>QKWP01000180.1:161902-174402 GCA_003550325.1 Gigaspora rosea | reverse complement strand
TCAGACTAATAATATGCAAATTGACAACAATAATATGGTACAGAAAAGAAGTTCTTTAGAGCGGGAAAACGCAACGAACACAGAAGAAGCTACCAAAAAAATTAAAAAGAGCATAATAATTGAAAACGAATGTGGTACATTGGATTATGGTACTGAAGCTCTCTTGGAAAATATTATTCCAAATGCACACAAACAAGAAGTAAGAAGTGATACAAAGAAGAAACNCACAAACAAGAAGTAAGAAGTGATACAAAGAAGAAACACAAAAAACATGAAGATATCTACAATTCAGTCTGGGCTCCCAAAGGCAGATTCATTGCCAAAAATTATACAAAGAAAAATGCTGTCAATTATAAACATGCTTCTGAAAATCAAGTTGATACCCGGGCTCACACAAATAGGTCACAATATTGTTTTACTATCTGGGATATACCAAAAGAGATTAACTGGTGCGAAATCAAAAGATACTTGGAATATTTTAGCGAGGCCCATTTTATGGAAGATCAGCCAAACTTTACAACCAGAGCAATATATATCAGAATCATAACCAAAATAGAAAAACGAGAGGCATCTCTAAGAGAACATTGGTTAATTGTTTTAAGTCAAAAGAAAATATATATAGTAACGCCAGGTAGATTTGACATTGCTGAACTAGAAAGAAGGAGCAATTATAGGGGCATAATACGCAATATACCAACAAGAGCGACAGAGAGTCTTCTTCTTCGACAATTAAAGAAGTACAAAGTACAAGCCGTACAATTCTAAACAATAGCAACGGCAACAAAGCAAGAAGAGCATATATATATTTCAGCTCTGAACAAGATAAAAAAGCAGCCCAAGATACAAGTCTATATTATTTTGACACTAAGTTGTTTTGGAATAATAACGCAGAAAGAAGAAGAGGAAAAACCTTTGGTAATTATTACTAGCACCAATATGAGACGAAAACTATAAAGAATAACAAAAAAAAACCAATATTAAGAGAGATGGAACAGTTCAAAAAGATTAAACCGAACAACTTATCCAAGCAATTAACTGGTAGCAATGGTGCAAATCATAGTGACCTAAACGACAACAAGGAGAACCACTTACACACATATAGGGAACCATTTAAAAGACTAGAAAATATAAGTATTAGCAATCACGAAGGTAATAGAATTGCAACCGGAGCAAACAGGGAAGAACTAGGCAGAAGAAGAGGAAAACAAGTAGAAATGGAAAAAGAAGGTGAAGGTGAGATCGAGAAAATCTTAGCAGAAATACGGGAAAAATTTAAAACAATAAAACACATACTATCAATGCACTCCTGAAAGTCGTCACAGTCCAATTACAGGTAAAAGTGTTGCAAGACACCCTATTGGCAGAAAAACATTGCCAAACAAAAACATTAGACGCTAAATTAGAACAATTAAAAATAGGTTTTCATAATATTAATAGGATAAAGGGAAATAGAGCAAAGCTACAAGAACTTATAGACTTTGGTATAGAACAAAATTTGGACATAATAGGGATAACGGAAACAAATACCAACAAGAGAGAAGCAACTTTCTTTGAAATTAACTGGAGGTACTACAAAGGGTTCTGGACAAAAGATGTTATAGAGAAAAGAGAAGGTTCAGGATGGGACTAATAGTTAGAAAAGAATGGCAAACTCACCTTACCGAAGTAATAGTAAAAGATACATATGCTCTTAAAGCAGTATTCAGATTCAAAAAAACAATCTTAGTTGTATGGGTAGTGTACTTCCCACCTAACGACAAAAATATACAAAGGAAAATTCAACAGTATATAACAGAAGATATTGCTAAAAGCAAATTAAATACGAGAGCAATTATAGGAGGTGACTTCAATGCAGAAATTGAAGGGGAAGATGATGCAAATACTACATGGAATGACAGGGAAACAGAAGTTATAGAAAATTACAGAAGAAGTAAACTTCCTTTAATTAGATGGTACAGAAAGTAGGCTACGCAGAAGCATACGTACTAATTAATCCACAAACGTTTAAACCAACATGGGCCAATTACAAATATTGTTCAAAAATAGACCATATCTGGTTAAACCCTGAAATTAAAGATCTTGTGCTAGATAGCAATATAGAAGAGATGGACCTGGTCACTGGGAGTGATCACAACCTGATATGGACAAAACTGCTACTAAGCCCCATTTTATACCCAAACTCATACGCAGAGCAAAGGAAAAAATTCTCTGGTCAACAGAAAATTTATCAGTATGATAAAATGTCCAATGAAGATTGGGAAAACTTCACTGCACTTTTAGAAAAATATATTGAAGAATTTCAGAGAAAAGAATTAAAGAAAGAAGTAAAATATACAAGTCGGCCAAGAACAAACTGGATAAACAAAGTGTAGAAAAAAATTGCAGAGCTTATAGGTCAAGCTGCAAATAAGTCAATTCCATTTAAAAAAATTAAAAACACTAGTGAAGAAAAACAAAACCAGGTCATTTGGAACCCGAGATACAAATGGATCAAGCAGCTAAGACGAATTGGACGCAGAGCACGAGCGAACTTGGACACAAAAATAGAAGACATAGACCAGCTCTTGATAAATACTCAAATTGAGATAATAAACATGAACAATAACACAGAAATTCAAGTAATAGGAGATAGATGGACAGAGCAATGGTTAGAAGGTCTAAAGAGATGGATTAAAGTATTAGAAAAGAAAATGGTCTCCGAACAAAAAATAGAACAAGAAAAAAGAATAAGAGAAAACATAGAAAAAAGGTTCGGAATGATAGGGCGGGAAGATAAAAAAATGCTTAATAGCATACTGGAAAGGCCGTGGAATAAAATAGAAATAGAAAGAATACTTACAACACCAAACAACGAAACAGGAAAAAGAGAGCTTTACACGAACCTGACAAAGTTAAAAAAGCAGTTGATAAGTATTTTATGAAACAGTTTATGGAGAGGCCACAGGTTCCAGAAAAAGAAAAAGAAGAATAGGATGAAGAATATACCCCACGAGTATATATTCAACAAGAATGGTACAATAGTATCTTCGAGAAAATTGAGGAAAGAGAATGGAGAGAAATGCTCCAAAAGACCTCTAATAGCTCTGCACCAGGATTATCTAACATAGGTTATACAATTCTGAAAAAACTTGGTAAAAGAGCCACTAAGCTCTTTCTAGACCTTCTAAACACAATTCTAAATGAAGGGGAAATGCCAAAGAAATGGAAAGTTGGGATGATATTTCCAATCCCAAAAATGGCGGAGTGGGACCTGCAGCTCGAAAATTCTAGGCCGATTATACTACTGGAAGCAGCAAGAAAAGGACTCATAAGAATTATCCAAAGAAGACTAAGTGATATTATCATATCATACAAGAACCTGCAAGGGCCAAATTTCGCTGGGCTGCAAGGAGAATGCACTCAAGATCCAATCCATATCATGAACACCCTTATCGAAGCAGCTAAACAAGAAAATAAAGAAATATGGATAACCCTTATAGATATTAAAAAAGCCTTCGATACTGTAGATCTTAAGAAGCTGCAAGTAGCATTAAGGAGGATCAAAATCCCAGAGAAGTTAGAAAATTTTCTTATGGACTTGTTCACAAATAGACAAGTCAAAGTAATCACAAAGTTCGGTCTGACAGAAGGTTTTAGCCCAAAATGGGGAATAGATCAAGGAGAAGTAATCTCTCCTTTTTTATAAAGGATTTACTTTGACCCGTTATTATGCAAACTTCACAAGTGTAAACAGGGAGCGAAAGCAAGACTAGAGTGGCCAATAGAAATAACCCAAGGAAAAAAAGAAAAAGAGGAAATTCGTGTTGCAGGCCTGGCTTATGCAGATGACACTGCTCTGATAGCAAACTCTAAAACAAGTATGCAAACCCTAGTTAACACCGCAGAATCCTTCTTTCGACTAAACAATATCAAGATAAACGGAAAAAAAACAGAATTATTAGTGATAAATAGAAAAAGCAAAATAGAAGAAAAAGCAATCTTCATTAAAGAAGGAAAGGAAAAAATATCAGCAAAAAAGAAAAAAGAATTAGTTCGTTATCTTGGGGTCTGGCTGACGGCAGCAGACCCAAAAAGATCAATTAAGAAAAGACTTGAAATAGAGATTAAGCAAATGTCCAATCTGTTTAATAGAAAAAAAATCTCAATTGAACATATGGGGTGTTACACATTAAAACAGCCCTTTTTTGCAATTTTTCAAAAATTGAGTTTTCATTAGATTTATATAAATTTTAACATGGTCGATATTTTTCAATTATAAATGAAAGTCGATTTGTAAAATAAAAAATCAAGATAATTGTAAAAGAAAAAATACATGAAGCTGCGTAGGGCCAACACATCACGAGATTACCCGATAGTCACCTGTTACATTTAACCAATCAAAATCGTGAAATTTAATTAATCCCGGATTAGTCCGAAAATCAAAACAAATGATTAAGCTCAATTATCTCAAAATAAATTATAAGTAAAAAAGGGCTGTTTTAATATGTAACACCCCATATAAGATATATAAACAATATAGTTATACTACCCAGAGCTGAATATAAGTTAAATACAGTAATTTTATCTAAGGAAGAATGCGACAAACTACACCAACCAATAATAAGGGTAGCAAAGTGGAAAGCAGAACTGGCCTCAACTGCTTCAAATACCATTCCATTACAAAGTGATATCTGGGAATTAACTCTCGATAGTAGCGGCATATGGAGCATATAATCACAGAATGGGTGATAAGAATAAACAATCCAAACCTCGTAGGTGACCTTGCCAGAATGAGGCTTAGAGATGCTCAACTCCTATTAAGGTCTACAGTACCCATATGGACCTTAAACAGCAACGAAATTAAAAAGATCAAGTGGAAAAATAATCTGAATGCGAGCATTTTATTAATGGCAAAGGATATGGGCATTAGTATCCAAAATTCCAGATGGGAAAAAGACTGGTCTATTAGCGCACACAGTGAAGCCAGCATAGAGATAAAAAACCTATTATCCAAAAAAGATTTTGAAAAAGGCACCCACGCACTTCGTAAATTGAACCTATGGTTCGTTGAGCAGTTAATTACAAGACAGGATAATACAATGCTCATATGGCAACAAATTAAAAGGATTCGTGGATTAGAAATAAAAGGAAAAACACCCATTTGGTTTAAAAAATTAGAGGAAACAATATTAGAAGACCAAGTATCCCGAAGAATCAAAGGAAATTATGCTCAACAAGAGGAGGTAAATGAATCCCAAATCAAGCCAAAAAAAAGAAAAAGGTCACACAAAAGATCAAAGAAAGAATGGGTGATTGGACAGAGAAAAGATAATTTGTGATCATTTCTCGGAAAGGTAGAAAAAAAATCTCCAAATAAAAAGGTGCACATTTTAGAAAGGGAGGAAAACAAAGAGAATTTGGTGCATGACAACTCATCGAGTTCAAGCATAACTCCTACAAATAAGATTCTCAAAATGAGAGAAAATGAAGTAGAAGACGTGAGTCCATGGATAAAGAGGAAAAACGAGGGAGGATGGGTCACAGTGATTGGCCTCAAACACCTCAAAAATATGATAGCTCCTGACAAGAAGACTAGAGGAAAAAAGGAATCTAAAGTAGAACATGTGACTCTTGCAGAAAGTTGGGATGTGTACCTGATTCAAAATCTAGTAGAAAATAGGGAAAAACAACGAGAGCTCAAGAGAAGAACCAGGTGTACAATGAAATAACTTTCTATACCGATGGCTCACTCGGAGGAGGGGGTACGGAGAATCACAAAGCAGGGTATGGAATAATTCAAGTAGATAGTAAGAGTACAATAGTTAGAGAACTTAAAGGCAGAATCCAAGGGTGGTTTTCTTCAACAAGATCAGAACTTATGGCAATTCTGGAAGCGACTCTGATAACTCCAAGCAACAGCAAAATAGACATTTTCACTGACAGTCAAGTAGTGATCCATATAATTAAAAAAAGCCAGAAAATTAAAAGCACAAGAAGCTAGTACAAAATAAAAAACCCAGGCATTCTAGGAACAATTGTCAAAATACTAGACACAAAAAATGTAGATTTGCAACTTCACAAAGTAAAAGCACATGCGGGAAATGTGCTAAACGACCTAGCGGATAGGACAGCAAAAGAAGGTGCACAAGAAAGAGAAATAATATCGATCAATATAAATGAGATTCAGGGAATAGTGTTGAGACCTACCTGGAACAATATTACAATTGAAACCCTGATCCGTAGCTTTCTCAAAACGCTTACACAAACTTTCTACAAAGTGGACTGGCTCTTCATACAAAATACAAAGGACAATATTCATCAAAAAAGAGCAGAAAGTCAAGACTGGAAGATATTTCGGAAGTTGTGGAAGAAGGAAAGTAAAGAAAAAGCATGTTCTTTCAGTGCGAATAAGAAATGGGGTTCAGATTAAAGAGCTTAAGCGGTGTGATGCCCATACTAAGTCTACGCAAAAGAAACCGAGAAGACCTTTACCAAACGGCAATATGCAGAAAATGTAAAAAAGAAAAAGAGGACTTCGAGCATCTAACAACCTGTGAATTTGATAGAGCATTTTGGTCTGAAAAAGAGAAGTCGATAGTAAAGGAAATCTGGTCAAATCTAAATATGTCAATTAAGAAGAAACTGTCGATTGACTACTTGGACACAACGTTAACAGGAGGAGAAAAGGCAGTCAGATGTATGAGAAGAAATTATCTGGCACGAGGGCTAATTAAAACAGATATAAAAAATTCACTCCTGCAAGCAGTGATCACTAATAAAACAGCAAAGTCGATCATATTAGAATGGTGGGATAAATGGCATAGTGTTTTTCAAAAAGAGATTTGGCTCCAACGCTGCGATGAAATTGCAAAATGGGAAAAAGAGCTGGAAATCGATTCGGTGAAAAAGAAGAAGAAGAAGGAAGAAAGCGAATCTAAAAAGAAGAAAGCCAAAGGAGTAAAGGTTTTAGACAACGGAAAAGACACACCCTTGGAAGCGGAAGAAGAATCTAGAAGACAAAAGGTATTAGATAAAAGGTGGAATAAGTTCAAGGAAAAAATGGCTCGGGTAACAGAAGAGGTAGAAAAATGGATAAGGACCAGAAGTTGGTCCAGGTGGAATAAAAATTAAAAAAGATCATGACAGGCTGTAGATCCAGGCTGATGAACCACGGATTTAATATCTGAGGTAGATATTAAAGAAGCGGCAAGGTCAATTCTACTTTGGCAGGTCGCACATAGGTGCCAAATGGCAACCGGGTGAGCCACACTTTAGTTTAAAATAGCATAGCTATAAATAGAACACATGTATTAAAAATGCAATTTCTATAATATAAAATAAAGTTGTGACATGATCGTTAAAAAAAAAAAAAAAAAAAATATAAAAAATGATATATATCGATTTAGATATATATCGATTTTTAGCCAGTTAATCGATAGATATCGTTATTTTTTAATCGATATAAAACGATTAACTGTTATATATCGATCAATATCTATATATAAAATTTCCTGATGGTATACGATAGTCTCCTCTTACTTCATTCAGGAACGCAGTAATTTTTCTGGTTTCTGTTATCAAAAACGTATATTTCCTTTTTAACTTGAGCTCTTTTGGGTTGTAGAGGAGATATTGCTTTTCTACAAAGAAAGTTTTTGGTACCCTTGTGAATGAGTAGTGTTCTTTTAGCAATTCTATATATATTTTAACAGATTTTGCGTCCGTAGGTTTATACGGAAAGAGATTCGCAATTGCTCTTTTAGTTTCTGAGGAGTGGACGATAGTTGCAAATTTTTTGGGAGGACATTGAAATACGTTTCTGGCAGTTTGTCAAAGGTGTAGTATTGCCTTAACTTCGAGCAATACTCTGGGATGTCTCTCAAATCTCCACTTTCTGTGATTGGAAAAAGTCGGGCAAATTGCTCAGGGTGCTCATCTGGATATTCTAGCAATATCATTAGCTAGTTAGCGAAGTAGGTCTCCGGAAGCTAAGTGAATCTAAACACCTAATGCATTGCAACTACTATGTGGCCTGTCTGTCTTCTATCTTGTATTGGAAGTTCGAATGGCAGCTCATGTCGGTTGGTATTAATTCTGGTGTTTCTAGGAGACTCTGGAGCATATCGTATCTAGTTTCTCTCTCCATTCTTCGCACTTTTTCGAAGGAGGGATTTATTTCTATTTTTGTTTAACCCGCTAAGTAGAATATCTTCTTTGCAGCTTCATGCTCATCACCGTCTAGTAGATCTATGCTTTTGAAGTAATCTATTGCTAACTTAATCCTTAGACCTGCAAAGATTTCGTCTCTATAATTTTGTTTGTTCTGAAGACCTCATGTTGTGCTTTGTATTTTGTTAGGGCCTTGTCAAGGAGGCATAGGAAGTCTTGTTGGTGCTGAGGGCGTAACTCTTTCTGTCTAATAAATGATTTAAAAAAAGTTGTATCCATATTTTCGAATTTCTCGTATATCGATTGTGGCAGCTTATTTGTCATAGGTGTAGCACAGCATTTATCTATTATTAGCACGGCTAGTGCTTATTTGTTCTTAAATGCCTCAATTATTTTATCAATTGTCCAGGTCTCTGTGTTCAGCCCATTAACCTGGTTCTCTTTTAATTTCTCCCTAATTCTATTTTGTGTGATAATCTTCCATATGTTATCTTGCAGTTTGGGTTTTTTTTTTTTGCCATCACCTGTTTTGAGTACCGCGCTATAAGTTGGAATGGGGTCAGTACCTTTTTCTTCCTTGATCGTGCCGATCGATTCGGTTTCTATCTTATCTATTTCTTCACTTGCATCTCTCATGACTAACATGCTATTGTCATTTATGGCTATGTTCTGATCATCTACCTTTCCGGTAGCTTCTGAGATTCGTTGATCATCTATTTCTAGACCTGCCATATGTGTGTGTTCAGCATGGGAGTTTTCCTGCATGGTATCTAAATATGGGTCGTTTGGTGAGAATTTTATACAGTTAAAGAAATTGTCTCATTTTCCGAATAGTTTGTTTTGATAGTCGTTTGTGATAATGTCATCGTTATGGAAGTTGGGGTCAACAGTGTTTCAGCACTTTTTATTTTTGCGACTGCTTCCTCGGATAGTGCATTTGTTGTAGTGGGTGATAGTGTTACTTCTGCTAACGAGAGTTTAACACGTTTATACTCATTTACTTCATCATCTATCTGCATTTCTACTGAGTCTATTATATGTTCTGTTGCCTTCAACAGGCTGTATGTATTAACGTTGCTTGCTGCCGACATAGTTGGCAACACCAGTTTTCTGTTAATAAGTTTTCGTTTGAAGGCTTTCGACCAAGTATGCTTTATGATTGTAGTGTTGTATATCTATTTTCAAAACCGTAGGTAAATAGTTACTTAAAAAACTTTGGACAAAATATCTGCTGGTTTTCTTTATTTCTCTTTCTTGTATTTGTTTACTTATAATTTTCAGGTGTACGGGAAAGAGTCGACTGTTAATAATTACTAGTTTGTTATAAATATCCGCATTGTTATTTTTTAATTAAAAAGCTATAGCTTTGAAACTTTTACTATAAAGTAGTATAAAACAAATTTAGATTAGCAAAAAAGGTTTATTTTTTTAATTACTATAACAAAAGTTAGATAAAAGCTTTTTTTTTAATATTAAAAATTAAAGTGAATCTATTTGTTACTAGTGGTACAGCCACTAGAATGTGATTAACCAATTAGATCAAAGGATCATATATATTGTGAAAAATGCAAAACCTTTAATTTTTTTAAAAAATCACTTTTGTCTATGAAACTATTTTTTATTCAAAAAAAAAAAATTTCTTGCAAAATTTTACTATATACTAACTTTACCCAAACTTTAACTATGGCTTTAACCCTAACTCTAACAATAGTAAGTTTTGATGCTTTGTTTTTGTTTTGATTATGGCATTACACAATCTAATTGGTCGATTATGCTCTAGTAACTATCACCACTAGTAACAAATATATTTTTTTTAAAGTTTATTAAATTTAATTAAAAATTAAACTTAAATTTTAGGATTTTGTTAAATTTAGCAAGTTGCGATATCGCAGGTTAATATTTAAAAAAATTGGTTATTAGTTAGAGTTAGGATCCGAACTAGTATTAATATTAGATTAGAGGGTGCATATATATATGCAAACTTAAGTGCTAAAAACTTTTAATTATCCCTTAGATTGTAACACAGGCAAATTTGCCTGCGTATTTTAAAAATTTTAATAAAATTTTAAATATTGATTTTAGCAATATCTTTTCTAAGTAAAAAATATTCTTTGAGTTTTGTTTTAGTAACTTTGTTATAAATTTTTTTTAAAATCATTAGTAAACTTTAATATAATAAATGTTTAAAGTTCTTGTATTGGCATTTTTACTATTAAAATTTTTCTTTAAATTTTTTCAAATTTTATATGTTCCCGTTGTAAAAAAAATCTTTACTTCTAATACAAGTCTTAATTTTTACAAGTAAATCATTAAAGTTGCAATAATGAAAGTTGTCATCCTTTATATAAACTACAATATTGTCTTAAGAACTATAGTTCTAAAACTAAAACTAAATAAGCTCGCAGAAAAATTGTAATAAAATTTTTTAAAAAAATTTTTCTTAAAATTATCTATTTTCAGCTTATATATAACTATAATTTATTTTCTTATAATATAAAAACTAATTTTGCAAAAAAGTAATCCTTATTTTCAAATATAATTGTACAAAGTTTTATTTAATTATTTTAGCATTTTAAAAAAGTAAATCAGAGCTAAAAAAGTGCAAAAACGCAGGCAAATTTGCCTGTGTTCTACTACAATCCAAGGGATAAGCCCAAGACTAGTTTACTTAATGAAATTTCAAGTTTTTTAAAATTTTTGATTTTTTTTTGTAATTTTTTGTAATTTTTCATTCGTTTTGTTATATATGATCCTGTGATCTATTGGCTAACTATATTAACCTGCGATATAGCAACCTGCGATATTTAACAATCTCCTAAATTTTAAAATTTTAAAAAAATTAATTTATTAAAATTTAAATATTTTTATAATAGTAACAACAATTTGAATTAATTTAATAAGATAGTTTTTTTTAATATTAAGAGTAGAGTGAATGTAAATCATTTTTAATAGTGATCATGTTATAATCATATGAAATTAGATAATTGACCAATCAGAATTGTAAACAACGTAGAATTCAACCAATCAAAATTAATAATATTTGTATGATCTAAGGAAATTTGGAATCATCTAAGTTTTTTTTACCAATATATAAAGGTAGATTTTTTTAAATAATATAGAATTTAAAATTTTACTATAACAAATAAAAAGCTTTAAATTATATGCTAAAAATTTTAGAAAATATTTGCTATATTTCTAAAAAGTTTTATTAGAAACATGTATGGGCGCTAACATTTATTACCTAATATCCATTTACTATAGGGGCTTACCCCACTCCAGGTAAGATCTATAAATAGAATTTTAGCCAATCAAATTTAACTAAGGTAAGATTTTTCTTGACCCCCATCCCCTAAAATATTACTTAATAAATGTCAGCGCCCTATTTGTTTTTGAGTTTTACTAAAATGCACCTATAGTATTTTATACTATATTATACAAAACTATTAGAATAGCCAATCAAAATTTAAGATTAGGTGTAACAAAAAATTTCATTTTTTTGTTTATTTTTTTAAAAAACATTTATATCTCAAAATTTTGCTTATGAAACCACCTTTGGAGCTCTAATAAAAAAATTTCTTGCTAAATTTTGTATATACTAATTTTCCAATAAAATATTAGGCCTTACTCTAATCCTAAAGTAATCAAAATTTATTTTTTGTTTTGTAAAAATTTATTTTTTTGTTTTTGTTACACAGATTTGCAAATCTAATTTACCTATGGTGATAAAATACTATAAATGTGTTTTTAATAATTGTTGTTTTTTATATAAAATTTTGCTATACTATGTAAATTATATGAAATTGATTTATATTCATCCTACTCTTAAGGAGGTAACCACTTAGACCACATAAAGTTAATTTTTTGGTTCTTATAACTCAACCAGGTCATATTTTGAAAATTTTTTAAAAATCATTTTTTATATGTTTTAATAAGGATTTCAAAAAATTTTTTTAAATATGCTAAAACTTTAGCCAAATATTTAACAGTAGCCAAACACAAAGCAAATCTATCATCATCAGCAAATTTTATATATAGATATATATCGATTACTAACTAGTAAGATATATATCGATACTCAACACCCCTATCGATTACTATCGATAGTGATAGTAATCGATTAATATCCGGTTAATACCCTATCAATTACTATCAATAGTGATATTAATCGATATATATCTGGTTAATCAATATATATCGAATATGATATCAATTAATAATTATTATATTCACATAATCATACTTTTTGCAAATTTTTAAACGTTTTACAGGTTTTTGCAAGTTTTCGCAATTTTTTAATATAAAATTTTATTTTTTTTATTTATTATTATTATATTTTAAAATATTACATATTT
>QKWP01000180.1:146807-160653 GCA_003550325.1 Gigaspora rosea | reverse complement strand
TTTTTTTTTTTTTTTTTTTTTTAAGTTTTAACATACTTTTTTTTGAAATTTTTGTAACGTGGTCAAAACACTGTGTAATCGTTAAAGATCTGTTAATCGTTATATATCGTTTCAAGTAATTACTTGTGTAATCGTTAAAGATCTGTTAATCATTATGTATTGTTTAAATAATTCTGATTATAATCGATTTGTAGATATATAACGATTTAATATAGAAAATAATATATATTGATTTAGATATATATATCGATTTTTAACCGGTTAATCGATATATATCGTTATTTTTTAATCGATATAAAACAATTAACTGTTATATATCGATTAATATCTATATATAAAATTTCCTAATGATAGTCTATTCCTAATAGCATTATGCTTAACTACTATCTTTACAATATCCATAATATCTGGGATATCCAACTTTAATACCATATTACTAACTTTTTTCATAAAATTAATGACTCTTTAATTTTAGGATCAACTATACATATTAGACTACAACAATTACAAACAATCTTTGTCAACTACAAATATACTTCAATATTCCTAATAAATATACTACAAGCTTCAAAATTATTCAACTTCTTACTCATCTTAATATGCAAATAACTGCTAATCAAAAAATTATATGACCAAAAACTATTAGTAATACATATCAATCAATTGAACCTATCCTTATTTAATACTCACAATATATTTAATTCAAAAACAGCTTAGATATCACAAAATTCTATGTCTAAAACAGCTTTGTACTGCTAATAATAGCACTTTACTTTGCTAACAAGATCTATCACCAAGACTTCACCAAATTCCAAAAGGTAAACAACTATTATAGTTCTTATACCTTGAGAATAAAGTTACTTCTCATGGACTTTACTACCGGTATACTCTACTACCACATTACCAATTTCTTGGTATTAATCTCTTTGTTTACAATATAAATTATCTTCCAAAAAAGCTTAAACTATAGCTTTTTACATATCGGGATTAGTATTTGGACCCAGATATCCAGTTACCGTTTTATAGTACCTGTACTAAACAAATCAAATCCAGATAAGACCATACATATAAATAAAATTGGTTCTCATAACCCGGCCAGGTGAATTTTTTTAAAAAAGTCAAATATTATTTTATATAGTTTTTAAAATTACTATATATATTTTTATATAAAGTGTTTAAGTATTTAAAAATTTATAACATTTTTTAGATTCTAACAATAACATCCAGGTGCCGGATACACTTGGTTGGGTCTTAAAATGTTACGAGAACCAATTAATTTTATTTGCATAGTCTAACCATCAGTTTTATTTTGCGGATAACCGGATAAACCCCACAGATAACTTGATAACCTTACAGTTAATCATTTAACACTATGGATAACTATTGATAACTAGCAGATTTTTTAGATTTAAAAAAAGTAGAGTATTAAAAATCTGTAGCCCCACACCTTTCAATAAAGATAAAAATTTAGCAGATCTTTAAAGATACCGGTATACAGTTCTGCGCAAATTTTAAATATAACAGTTTATTTTTTCGCATACCTGCACGATTGCATACCCCTATTATTATGTAATCGACCAATATTGATTAAATTATTAAATACATAATAATTATATCGTATATATATACCCAATACTATAACTATATCTATGACCCACAACCTAGCTATAATTATACAATAATGACTATATATTTAGCTATTTCATTATAAATTAATACCAAGCCCGTTTCAATCATACATCAACTCTTTCTAACGATCCCTCGAACCAACAACTACCGAACAAATCTGCAATAATATTTATAGTTAGTAATGTTTATTTTACACAAGATTTCATTTATAGCAACTGAAATAAGAAGTTTATAGCTTGATAAGTCCTTTGGACTGTATGGAATAATTGAAATAGAGCTGAAATAGAGGTTCCCTTTGGGTCCGAGACTTCCCGGTAGAAGACTAAGGAACTATAGAATAAGTAGTTAGTGAAAACCGGAAGTTTTTGTCAAGTATCTGTAGAGCTGTGGCAGAGTAGAAACAGAAACCTGGTCGACTTTACTATTCTATATAATGCAAACTATTACACTCTTTTTACATTAGTTTATTTTTGCCTTCCACTCAGTTTTTTTCTTAATTTTTCCAAAAAGTGGCGATTTCGATGTAACCCATCCAGAAGATCAATATTGTTTATATCTAAGAATAGAAACTCTAGTGCACGAAGTCACATGCTCACAATGCTACCAGGTAACCACGTGGTACCGGTAAATGACTAATGTCTTATAGACAGGATTAAATTAAATTATGGATTGGTAGATCTTAACCTCTTAAAAGATGTAGGGTTACGTAGTTATATTCGTTATTGTAATATAGTACTGAGATCATATAGACATACTATATAATTTTTACGAGTTTAGTTTAGACTTCGACTATACCTATCTAGATTTATTTTGTTTTCTTTCTTTTTTGCTTTTTCTGTTTTTGTTTTTTTTTTTTTTTTGTTTTTTTTTTTTTCCCCTTTTTTCTTTTTTTTTTTTTTTTCTTTTTTTTTTTTTTTTCTGTTTTTTTTTTTTTTTTCATTTTTTTTTTTTTTTTGTTTTTGTGAAAAAGTTAAAATTTTAAAAAAAAAAGATGGTTTTGATATAACATCCAACACCAGTTAGTGATTAATGAAATATAATTCGGAAGATATATTTTGAAACTGGATTGAGACGAAGGTTTGGTATGGTAGATCGCTTTGGGCAGGTAACTTAGTAATTGCTTGGAGAGTCTTTTTTACATAAAACATTTGTAGTCATATTTTGTACTTGTACAAGGCAGCTAGACTGCACAGTTCACAATAAAAAAAGGCAAGATCGCTGAATGCAAAAAAAAATACCAAGCCCGTTTCAATATTAAATTCATGCTTCAAGAAGCCAACTCCACAAAAAACCAGTCTTCTTAAAACCAGTATTTCCAAATAAACCCAAACATTTGTTTCAGTGCCAATTCGTCTATTCCAATAACATGTCATTTTCTATAAAGTTAAGACCTACAAAAAAGAGAAGGCTAGTTAGTTTTTTGGAATGAAAAAAAGAAATTAAAAAGAAAAAAGCAAAAAGAAAAAGAAAACCAATACTTATCTAAACCAGGACTAGTTACTAAGCCAAATCTATCCTTCTGGTCCAGGTTCACTCATTTCAGTACCAAAATATTTTTATAAAGTCAAGACCTACAAAAAAAAGAAGGCAAGCTAGTTTTTAGAACAAAAAAAAAAACAAAGAGCAAAGAGAAAACCGGTACTTATCTAGACCAATTTTAGATTCAACTCTTTATCCTGAAAAACTCATAACTATGTATACAAGACCTATGCACAAGACTATACAAAAGACCATACGCAAGACTATATTGGAAGCCACTTCACAAGAAAACAAAGAAGCACACTAATCTTGATTCTGACCAATAACAATACCACGACAAATCAAGCCTATTAACAGTATCAGCAACAACGAAAAACTTCTCCAAAAACTGCTAATGAAAAAAGTGAAAACATTCTAGTAACTGCAATCTTGACAATCTTATTCTATTCTTTATTAAACCCAGTGTTCAGTAAAACTAAACCTACAGAAAGGAAAATTAGCTTGAACCAAGAAAGAAAAGGCAACATAAAGAATGAAAAAATACTTATCTTACAATAACACTTATACCCGGAGCCATCCACAAAAAAAAGAAAAAGTTAGTATTAATTCAAGAGAAAAACAAAAGCAAAATAAATAAACTACTGAACTTACAAGATTATTCTGGTCTGGTATTAACAAAAAAAAAACTGAAATAAAAATAAATAAATAAATAGATATAAATAATAAAAAAAATAAAAATAAAAAAATAATAGTAGAATGGAAAAAAAAGAAAAAAATCAGATCTACAAGATTTTTGCAAACATTCGATAATTTTGAAGTTTGCTCGATTGGTTATACGGATATCAGATACCTGCGGATACTCACAGATACCTGCAAATACCTGTAGGTTATTCATTTAGAATTGATGAATAACAGTTACTATCCGTGAAGCATTTATGATATCCAGATATACAGTTAACCACGCAGATATCCAAATAAGGGGTTCACAGGTTCAACCTCTAATCAAGATAACAATATTATTATTGGAAAAATTAGAAATATCTGGATAACAAAATAGCATTTATTAGTCATTGGAAAATTAGCTTTAATACAAACCACATCTTATTTTATCCATCTTCAAAATACAATTTGAACACTATTTAAATTGTTATTTAAACTCTAAAAGAATCCAATATACTTGTGCTATTGAAGTTCCAATTATATTCTCTACACAATTTCTTGGTCGATATTTTTTACATCTCAAATTAATTTACATACAAATTTTATCCCTTAGATTGTAACACAGGCAAATTTGCCTGCGTATTTTAAAATTTTTAATAAAATTTTAAATATTGATTTTAGTCATATCTTTTCTAAGTAAAAAATATTCTTTGAGTTTTGTTTTAGTAACTTTGTTATAAATTTTTTTTAAAATTATTAGAAAACTTTAATATAATAAATGTTTAAAGTTCTTGTATTGGCATTTTTACTATTAAAATTTTTCTTTAGATTTTTTCAAATTTTATATGTTCCCGTCTATAAAAAAAATCTTTACTTCTAATACAAGTCTTAATTTTTACAAGTAAATCATTAAAGTTGCAATAATGAAAGTTGTCATCCTTTATATAAACTACAATATTGTCTTAAGAACTATAGTTCTAAAACTAAAACTAAATAAGATCGCAGAAAAATTGTAATAAAATTTTTTAAAAAAATTTTTTCTTAAAATTATCTATTTTCAGCTTATATGTAACTATAATTTATTTTCTTATAATATAAAAACTAATTTTGCAAAAAAGTAATCCTTATTTTCAAATATAATTGTACAAAGTTTTATTTAATTATTTTAGCATTTTAAAAAAGTAAATCAGAGCTAAAAAAGTGCAAAAACGCAGGCAAATTTGCCTGTATTTTACTACAATCTAAGGGATAGATTTAATTTGTTCTATAGCTGTTAAACACTCATTAACTATATCTCAACCGTCTTTAATCAATATTAATAATGAAATAGTATCTAATATATTTTATCCAAATCAGGCAACTACTATACTTCAACAAATTATGCTATATAGTCCTCTTTTATATTTTATACCAATGGCTCAGTTACAGATATTGGCACTGATCGCTACTCAATGAGCATAGGTTGGGTTCAAATTCTGAATAACCAAGTTATATATCAATTCTTAGCATCAATTAAACTATGACTATCTTCTTATGAAGCAAAATTAATGGCTATTTTATTAGCAATCACTGCAGTATCATACAATTTTCAAGTTTATATCTTCACAGACTCTCAATCAATTATCTCCAAATATCAAACTCTAATTACTCTAAACCATGCATCTACAAAACAATTTAAATTCAACTACTGGCCTATATGACAAACTATTCTTAATATAGTCAAATATCTTAATATTCAAATTAATTTTATTAAAGTTCAAGCACATTCTAATAATTTATTTAACAATATAGCAAATTCATTAGCCAAAAACCACTATACTTCATTATTAACTCTATAGCTTAATTATAATAACATTTATAACCAACACTATATATTGCAGTAAAATGATTTTTCTATAGAATATCCAACTAAATATTTTGTTAAGGATATTTGCAAAGCTCACATTAGGGGAGTGCCATTTATCACCTGATTTTTTAGGTAGGTGGGGGGTCATAAAAATATCAGGTCATATATAGTATATATATAATCAACCAATCAAATCTCTAATAGATAATAGTGATCGATTATCGATTTTACCAACTAATCGATTTTCGATTTGTATCACTAATTATTGTATGGATATATGTGTGTAATTACTTACACACACATATCCGCACAATAACTATATTATCGTATGGGTCTTATGTAACAACCTGTGCTTTTTTTGAAAGCTTATCGCACGGGTATATATGAAACCATGTGATTCATATATACCTATATGAATGTATTATTTTTTTAGATATAGCAAATTTTTAGAATTAATTTATATTACCGGTATATTGAGCGATTTTAAACTTCAAGAATATTATTATTGTGCTTTGCAAAAATGTGTGACCTCTGCAGATTATGATGTCATGTAAAATCACAGGAAATCAGGCGATTTTCAATTCTAAGAGAATTTTACTGATTTCCAATACGTATAAAATATTAGATCTTCAAAATATGTACTTCGATACTGTACTTGAAAATATTTTATTAGCATGCCTCCTGCATATAGTTAAGGCTTGAAGTGGCGTATTATTTATCTACATTTTGATGGCTATTCATTATTTTAATAAGAAACTATTACACCGAGAGCACAAGAAAAAATTAAACGTTTCTCTTGTACTTAGTAAGTAATTATAAAGTGCTATTTTTTTGACGAACATAATCTATTTGCTCTTTCACCCAATTAGGATTAAATAATCGTACTCTATGTGGTGCATCAGATAAGCTTTTACAATTACATATGTTTTGTTGTAAGTCAATTCACAATATGAGCATTTTCTACAACTAAAACATGTTTCCTCTGCAATATTTTAGCTTTGTTTCTTGAACGTCAGCCATTATAACCAAGTATTAAAGGAATTTTTATGTAAAAAAAGAAAATATGTTTGTCGAAAAAACAAATATCAAAATATATAAGTTTTGGGAATAACATATTTTTTATATATGATCGCAGATCGAAACTATGATTGAAAGCATAATTTAATGAATTGGATTTACCTGTTCTAGATTTAGTATATTTTTGTACTAGATTTAGTACACATACTTGGCTAGGATTTTCGCTAATTAAATTAAAAAACCTAAGCTCAAAATTAATCAACTACTTACTTTTATTATGGGGTTTCAATAGTAAATTAGGGTAGCTGCGCGACGCAGTCGCGCTAAAACCAGGAACGTACTAAGTATGATACTACAGATCATTTTTGAAATTAATATATTTTTATTTTAATTATTGCAGTTGATGCCGACTTGAGACCATTATAAAATAAGTATGATCATATGAAATTCTAGTTTGGTAGGAATAATGATTTTTTTTATTAATTCATTTTAAGAAAGTCTCAAAAATGTAGTAATAATCTATGACGATAATGTAATCATAGAACATTCACACGCAACAATCAAGTAAACAAACTGGCCATATATCCCCAATCATGTAGACGATCAAAAACCAAAAGGCAAGGTGTTCACTTTGCTTGGTCAGTGAGAAGAGTTTTAAAAGCGGGAGAGTGCTTAAAGAGTGCGGTCCTAAGCGATAACTTTTTTTGATAATTAGTGGTTTGGAGCAGTGACCGATTAAGTGTTTGTTAGTGCGATAAAAGTAGGAGCCATCTGGTCGTTTGAATAAGTGCTTATGATAAATTTTGAATGATCTAAAATGTCGTAATGCACAGGTAACCAATTAAAACATTTAAATGGACGAACTATAAATTTGATGGCACAATTTTCAAATTTTATAATCATGTTTGCATCATATTGCATAATCGACTCACTTATGACATTCGTTACAGTATATGTAAAAATGTTGACTCTTTCCAAAAATGAATAAATGAAAACCATTACAACACGATTTTTAAAATTCTCTGCTTCTAAATAAGTCTCATCTTCTTTGGTCACTTTTTACAAATTTTCTACTAAAAAAGGATTCTGCGAAAATCAGCATAGGCCACGCCCAAAAACATTAATTAAACCATCCCTCACACATTTCATGGTGATTGTACTGGTATATTGTAATTGTGAATAAATGAAAAATCCTTTTTGGTGGTAATAATGATTTTCAAAAATCAACATAGTGCATCTAAAAAGTTGAACAGAACCATCGTATTATGAATCATTTTTTAATAAAAGTAAACCGATTTTACTTTAAATGGCAAGCCATTGATCGTAATAATGAAGTATTACAAATGACTTCAGATTATTATTTCATGATTGGCTTACATGTGACGCGCAGCGGCACATGTAAGCCAATCATTTACTAAAAAAGAACGAATTTTTTGATGCCAGTAAAACCATACACTTACGTTCCTGGTATATTATAGGCTCATCGGAGTTTTACGTGAGACAAAATTAAGTGTCAATTACAGAGATATGTTGCAAGGGTAGTGAAATTTAAAGATAATCATATCAGGTAAATCGATCAATTTAAAAAATGGTAAAATTATTAAGTAAGTGGGCATTACACACCTGATTTGTGCATATGATATAATGAATTAATAATTATAATGTTGAAACCAGTTGATGTTGAATAATTTGAATTGAAATTTTTTGGTTGTCAACTCTTTCGTGATCATAAGTTAGGAGTTCTTGGGGTACCTGATACACTAGCCGTGAAAGAAATACCATGAATAGATGCTGGTAAGTATCATATATGCATACAAGTGTAGAACTTTTTTTTTTTAAAAAACAAAAATGCTGAATTTATTTTTTTCAACCTTACAATGGGACGAATTTCACCAAAAATCAGAGTAGGCGCTAAGGTTTCTGTTTTGGGCCCTGTTGTGGGCGAAAATATTGCACGTTCACTTTTGGGTGAATTATGGAAGACCAGACGGCTTTTAGCAACCATTAAACAAGCAGCACCAGGCAAAAATCATTGGGTAATTTCCCTTGATTTGCAACCAGAAACGCAAATTGATGTTTCAGCGGGTCGTATGAAGTTTGAGGGTTTTTCTCCAAGTAATATGGATACCAATTGGCAAATGAATAATGAATCGGAAGAAAGTGGTAGTGAAGATAGTAAAATGGATATCTCGAGTAACAGTAATAGTGATAGCACCTATATATTATTTTGTGCATGTACAATAAATAATTTTGTATTTAAAAATAAATTTTATAGTACAAATAAAAGATCGAGTTGTAGATATAGAATTAGCTATTAAATGCCGTAATTTACTGTGGAAGATATCCCTTTGATCGATACCCCCCTTGATTTGTACTGGGTATATTTCAAGGTGGTGTTTTGTAAGAGACCCGAGTACACTGATTTACTAATAATAATTTTTTTACTTATAGGCTAATATATGCTCTTTACAAAAGATGTACCCTATACCATACAAAGTACTCGGGTACAAATAAATTTTTCTACGTGAAATTATCGTACCCAGGTATCTTACACGGTAAATAATAGTAATGTTTTTTTTAAAAAATTTATTAAATTTTTTTAACCAATCAAAATTTTGAATTTATTATCAGGTGGGGTAGGGGGGTAGTTACTTAGTAGACCCTAATTACCTGATAAATGGCGCTCCCCTTATTGCTATGTGATCTTCACAAAAACGCAATAGTGAATAGTCAGGTTTTACTCATTTAATTGACTGAAATTCTATATAGAAATACTTTAATCAAAAAGCTTTTAAATGTAAAATACTTTTTAATGAACTACCCTCATATTTTCACTACTATAAAATTTTTCCATATCTTTACACTAATCCTAACTGCTTTCAGTATAATCAATCTGATTTCTACTTTCATTAGCTTACCTATAATAATTCCCTTCTAATACACAATATTATTCAAAATACTATCTATAATATACTACAAAAGTCCAAACTTGAATTATCAAAGCTTGAACTACAAGAATTGGAAAATAGACTTGCTAACCATCAAGCCTTTAGCACTTTTCAACCCTTATCTAATCTATATTATATAGAAACAATACTCAAAGGACTATGCCAATACCTATAATCCAATCTATTCAAAGCTTTAATATTTTCTATAAAATTGTATCTACTACTATTATTCAAATCTTGCTAGATATTAATGAACAAATCTATGATCAAATTTGTATATTTTACTGTTGCAATTATCTCTTGGAAAAAAAATCAAAATATACCTACTCACAATCCTTATACTAACAATATACAAACTAACAACTATTACTAAATCATATAAACACAAAAATTATATTTATAGCTATATTTGTAACCAACTAGATGAATTATATACACCCTTTAATACATGTTCACCTATTGACAAACAATTAGAAAATAGATATATGGGGCCTTTGCAGTAGAAAGGGCCGATACTGGTTTATATATGATTTTGAGAAAATCATGTTTGTTTTGTTCAGACTGATCCGGGTTAATCAAAATTTTCGTGATTTGATTAGTCCATTATATCGGGTAATCCCGTGATGTACGAAACTCCCAAGAAATTTTTTTAAATATCTCAATTTTTTATTCAATTTTCACTTATAATTGAAAAATGTAGCGTGTCAAAATTAGAGCTTGTACCCGTATAAGTGTTACCCGGATAACCCGGTTAACACCTGTCAACCGGGTCATAGCTATCGTTAACCGGGTGATCCGAATTAATTATCCATAAGCATAATAATGTAATGTACAAACGTATGTACAGTACGTATGTCCGTTGGGAGTGAGGTCATTTTAAATTTATTATTTAAACCCAGTTTATTTTCCGACGGCCTCTAGCCGTTTGAGAATAACCTGATTATGTTATAGCTATTATCATGATTCTCGGGGCACCTGACATAAAAATTAATAAATTTATCAGTTACCATTATCATTATACGTAGTTTTTTAAAAAAATGCATATAAGAGAATTTATGGTTTTGCATCAATCAATCAAAAAAACGGTTTACCCAGATTATTAAGATGATCCAGTTTATAATGTTGTAAACTGTGAGTAACCCGGTGCTTAAATTTTTTAACGGGTGCAACCTCTAAAAAAATTATATACCCTTAAGAGCTACCTCAATTTTGCATTAGCCAATCAAACAAACCGGGTCAACTGGGTCAACCGGGTAACCCGGATTTTTTAAAACAATCTGGTTTGTAACCCGGTAATAGTCTGGTAAATGGGCAGGTTATCCGGAATTTGAAATTTATTTCAGGTACAACCTCTAGTCAAAATTTATCCAAATATAACAAAAACCTGATTTTCATTTTTGGGCAGTATCAGCCCTTTCTATTGCAACGGCCCCATATGGTCTACTTTTAAAACCAAATTTAGCACTTTTACTAACTATATTACTACTATATTTTAACTATACAAATCTAAGTAAGTCTTGACTACTCTAGTAGGTTTAGGTCGCAAATAAAATAGTCTAAGCTTCAATTCTTGCATATAGTTTATTAAATTTTATTCAAAGTAATTTGTATAAAGCATAGCTAGCTTTACAGAGGTAGCTGGTTAAATTATTAATAAATTACGCAGAGGACCATGTTTATGACAGCCAGACCCAATGTACAGAACAGGCTATGGTATCCTGCGCAGTTGTGAAAACCGAGCTTGAAACGGTGAGCACCTTTACAGAAATTAATCCTAGTACTTCAGACACCATATTATCATGTTACACTAAAGTACTACTCCAATATCATACTAATCTATCATTATTTATACAACACATCAGCAAATTTTATATATAGATATATATTGATTACTAACTGGTAAAATATATATCGATACTAAATACCCCTGCCGATTTCTATCGATAGTGATAATAATCGATATATATCTGATTATCAGATATATATTGATTATTAGGGGGCATCCATAAATAACATACAAGAGGAGGTTGGACAAACGATAACGTTTTTCTCAATAAATAGGGGAGGGTCAAAAAAATATAACGTAATTTTTTAGAAAAAATTGGTTAAAAATTGATCAAGTGGTCCAAATTTAATGATTTTTGGTACCATTCGATTCGTCTTGGTGAGGGGAGTCGAATGGTACCAATTTCATTTCATTTGGATTACTGGATCAAATTTTATTGGCTAAATACTATTGGTTATTATGTTTTCTTATAAAATTACTAAAAAACCAATGGTTTTTTGTGAATAACTATTGATCCAGTAATCCAAATAAAATTATTTTGGTATCATTGGATTCGTCTCACTGAGACGAATTGAATGGTACCTAAATCATCCAATTCGGATTACTGTAACACAATATATTCAAGTTTTTGTAAAATTTTATATATAAACATANGGTGAGGGGAGTCGAATGGTACCAATTTCATTTCATTTGGATTACTGGATCAAATTTTATTGGCTAAATACTATTGGTTATTATGTTTTCTTATAAAATTACTAAAAAACCAATGGTTTTTTGTGAATAACTATTGATCCAGTAATCCAAATAAAATTATTTTGGTATCATTGGATTCGTCTCACTGAGACGAATTGAATGGTACCTAAATCATCCAATTCGGATTACTGTAACACAATATATTCAAGTTTTTGTAAAATTTTATATATAAACATATGGATTTTGAAAAATTTTTTTATATTAGAGGGGGGTCCAGCGCTACTATGAGGGGTACATAACGTTATTTATGGATGCCCCTTATCACTATCGATAGAAATTGGCAGGGGTATTTAGTATCGATATATATCTTACCCGGTTAGTAATCGACATATATCTATATATAAAATTTGCTGATTAATCGATATATCTGATATGATATTAATTAATAATTATATAATTATTATATTCATATAATCCTACTTTTGCAAATTTTTAAATGTTTTACAGGTTTTCGCAAGTTTTCACAAGTTTTCGCAATTTAATATAAAATTTTATTTTTTATTTATTATTATTATATAATATTTAAATTATTCGCAATTTAATATAAAATTTTATTTTTTTTATTTATTATTATGGCAAAAAAGAAATGGCGACCCATCACTATGGAGACCCCTATATGATCAGCCAATAATTTCTCAGATTGGCGATCATATAAATATTTATTTTTTTATTTATGTTTTATTTACGTTTGATTTTTTTTTTTAGTTATTTATTGAAGCGTCGCTGGAGCCGTCGTTGGAGCTGTCGCTGGACTTTCGTTGGAGTCATCTTTGGAGCCGTCGTTGGAGCTGTCGTTGGAGTAGTCGCGTAAAGTTGCGTTTAGATCAGTGGTCATTATTTTGGTGATTCAGGTAGGTTGTTTTTTTCCTGTTAAGTCCTTCGTATTTGGTGTATTTTCATATTTTTATATAGTACTTTGTAGATGCGTTCTTTGTCGGCTTTCTGTCTGCTTTTCCGGTAAGTTTGTCGTTTTTTTTGGTGCAGTGGTTAATTCAATAGGTTCGTCGCTTTTCGTGTGGTAATTAATAGAGTTTTCGTCGGTTTTTTCTATAAGTTCTTTATCTTCTTTGGTGGGTTCGTTCTGGGTTCTTTCAAAAATTCGTCATTTCTTGGTGTTCTTCGTTAGTTTTCTTTGATAAATTCATCGTTTTTTGGTAGCTCTTTGTCGTTTTTCGGTAGGCTCTTTCAATGAATTCTTTATCGTTTCTTGGTGGATTCTTCCAGTAAGTTTTTTTTCTTGGTAGAGTCGTTTATCAAGTTTTTATTGACTTGTCTTATTAACGTGTCTGCTAATTTTTTGTCAGTAGGTCTTATCCTTCGTTTTCGACTTTCGTTTTCTGCTTTTTTCGCCAGTTTTTCGCTTGTTCTCATCTTGTTTTTTTGTAATTTTCGTTCCTTTGTCCACCATTCTTGTTCTGTTTTCTTGTCTTCTTGTCCTTTTTCTTGTCGACCCGTTCTTTTCTTGCCGTCCCGTTTCTTTTTTTGTTGTTCCATTCCGGTTTTTTGTCTTTCCCATTCTGTTTTCTTGTCGCCCTGTTCCATTTTCTTAGTTCTAAAAAAAATAAAGAAACGAATTAATAAATTTATTACTTTAACTGTTAAAAAAAAAAAATTTAAAAAAAAAATAAAGTAGAGGAACTGGTTTTATTAAAAAAACCTGGTTAATAAGTTAAATAAAGTAAAGAAAAAAAACAATTGATAAGTTAAATATAATAAATTAAAAAAAAA
>QKWP01000180.1:109863-140532 GCA_003550325.1 Gigaspora rosea | reverse complement strand
TTTTAATCGATTTGCATAGTAGAATTTGGACTTTACTATGTAGTGACTATTGTCAATCGTGAGTAGCTTATTTTGTAGTTTAATTTGAATCTACTTCAGGTTCAAATTTTGATTGGGCGATTATTGTTGTACGGATCACGTGATTGGAATTTCGTATAACCTAGCCATTGGTCAAAGTACAAGAACCCAAAAGTCATGTGATCTCTGTTTGTATTACGTTGTACATGACTGGGTCGGAAGGGTCGGATCTGGAGTGAAAATATTAATTATTATTTGACATATGTCAATTTGCAATTTTTAATCATTTTAAATTGACATGTGTCATTTTAAAATTGACATGAATTGTAAAGTGACACATAACATATATACTAAAACTATAGAAGAAACAAATACCGATTCTGATTCAAATTCATCAGAGGTTTATGACCCATTAACATGCTACAACAAATTCTTATACTATCACAGATTACAATTTTTACCTTCACTACAAACTGTTGGCTCCTTCTTAACCTATCTACAAGAGAAATATCCAATGTTTATTTACAACAGTATATTAGAATCTCTATCAAATATAACCGAATCAATTATTATTTTCGAGAAGCACATATTTATTTATTACATGAACATCTTCTACCCAATCACTTCTTTGTACCTTTTGAGGATTTTAGTCTTTTTAATAATGTTCATTTAAATCAAGTTATTCAATACCAAGAGCTATACCTACAAGTAGCAATTCTAACTTAGAGCAAGTTCAAGATCAGATTTCTTCTCTCAATTTATTAATATACACACATAATGTTCAAGGATATAACAACAACCTCAAAAGGCTAATGTGAGAACACTATTGTCTCTCACATGATATTCAGATTAGTTGTATACTAAAACTAAAATATTTTCTAATAATTCCTCTACCTACTTCATTAAATCCTCACAATTCTCATACTTCTGGGCAAGTACTGATAGCTCCAAAGCAGGCACTGCAATCATGATTTCTAACATACTTAGACTACATATTCATAATATCCTTACCTATCCTGGATATGCAGTTGCTATTGATCTCTTCTTCAAACATGACTTTAAATTTAGAATTATATCAGTTTACTTACTTTCAGATGATTTACAACTTAGTCTGGATATACAAAATAATGTTATTCAATGGATAAACCAATCCCTTAACAATAATATCCAACCAATTATTATGGGAGACTTTAATGCATCTCAAAACAATATATCATCAGCAATTAAATACAAATTGCTCCAATTTCTTCAGTTTAATAACATGTATAATCTTGCAGAACATACACAATCATCCTTAACGACTTGGCGAAGTAGCAATACCAAAGCACTATCAATTATATTTGGGCACATAATTCTATTCCATACTATTCTAATATCAATACAGTATAATCATTTCTATATGCTCTTTTTAAAACCAGAAAATATAATACTAAAACTCATAAAAAAGTCTTTGACTACAAGTCTATCATCAGCAAAAATATATATGTGTAAACTTGTACAAGTTTTTACAGTACGTTTAAAAATCGTAAACTTACGTAATATTTAGTGTAAAATTGCATAAGTCTTATGATGTGTAAGAAAATTGTAAATTTTTGTAAAAATTTTCTGTAAGTTTATGATTTTTTTATAGTGTATAAAAAAATTGTAAATTTATATAAAATTTTTATGTAAATTTACAATTTTTTTATAGTACGTAAGAAAATTGTAAACTTACATAAAATTTTGGATAAGTTTAATACTCACCAGTGGTGAATTTCACCAATCCAATTAGAAATGAGGATCAGGTGTAACATACAAAACAATTTTGTATAACAAAAATAAGAATTTTTTAAAAAATCGCTTCTAACTAAAAATTTTGTCTATGAAACTACTATTTTTTATACAAAAAAAAATTTCTTGTAAAATTTTGGTATAAACTTACCCCTGCCCCATCCCAGTTCTTACCCTTACCCTAATATTAAAGAGATTTAATTTTTATTTGTTTTGCTATATATAATTATGTATAAATGAATAATTGCCAGTGAATTTCATCACTGGTGAATGCTAAATTAATTCTAAAATTTTTATATAAATTTACGATTTTCTTATAGTATATAAAAAAAATAAAAAAACCATTTTACACTAATTTTTGAATTATTTCAAAATAAATCAATGTTTAAGTAATATAGCAGCAGGGGGGACGGGCGGACCAAAGTGAAAAAAAATATACACCTAGTTAACGTACTCTTTTGCCTATTGGGCCTTAATATCATATATAAAAAATAATATCCTACTTGGTCTTAAAATCGGACTAGAAAGTCTATATGATGGTGTAAATTTTCATATACCAGGAATGCTCTTTAACGCCTTCTACTCATTAAGATTGCTAATTTGTTTTCTTGCTTACCTGAAGTCTTCTTAACCTAAAGGAAAGTAATATGTTTTCTTATTTATCTAAAGCTTTATTAACTTTAAAAACGTAAATTTGTTTTCTTGCATATTTAAAGCCTTGTTAACCTTAAGAACATTAATTTGTTAACAAGGGGCAAATAAAAAAAGTCAGCAAGAGATGCGAGAAGACTGGGTATGTAAAAAAAAATTAGGCTAGATGTAAAAAAAGGGTTAGGTGTAAATTTTTCGGACTAGATGTAAATTTTTTGTATATATTCCTGGTTAAAAAATTTTCACATATTTTTACTCTGAAAAAACAGAATAAAATTACGAGAAGGCAGTTGCTCTATCCCAAAGCTTATTAATATATTGGGTTACATAGTAACCACTAGCATGTTTTTTGCAAAGACCGGGTTTAGAGCTAGTCGGCTTGCTACAAACCTTGCAGGGAAGATGCTTCTTAGCTTTCCAATGCTCAAAACATCCTTTAGACTGACGTCAAGTACACTCACAAATGTCTCCAGACCTGAGTAAATAGTTGCAAGAATATTCACCATACATAGTAATAAGAAATAAATATTTTATTTAAACAAAAGTTTTCGCTATATTAATACAAACAACATTTAATACTTATACAAAATGGTTAACTATAAAAATATCGAATTAGCCTTAGTTGAAATAATTAAAGTAACATATAGCAAGGTACGAAAAAATATGACAAAATTGGATTGACATATATGGGTTATTTAAAGATAATGTGACGTAAAAGAGATCCAGATGATTATTGCAGATATGTAGCAAAGCAACGAGCTCCAAATGAGAAAGCCTAATGAAAGAATGGCAGATTTTAAAAACTGGTATAATGAAGAAGTGTATCAGAGTTTTGAAAAATTATATAAATTATATCTCTTATTTGCGAACCAAGAAGAGGTTATACAAAAAAGGTTTACAGAAAAAGTAAATGAAATACTTAAACTCCATGAATTAGAAATTTAATTTTTGAGCACCCATTAGGGTGGCAATTTTATATCAGGATGAACAATTTGAAGCTTTTCTCTTACAAAAGATCTTTTTGGACTATTGCCTTCATCATCTATTAGCCAGTATAAAACTGGCTGATTTTTTTGCATTAAAGATTCATGAATATGATAAACCTGAGGTAACCAATTCATATTAGTTGCCCGTCTTCTTCCGCCTTTTAATTTACTGGGATTAAGAGTAGAATGTACAAATTTTCAATTTCATATCAAATCGATTGTAGATCAACTTTGTGCAACCAATTTATATGATATCATATGATTTATATGTAAACATCATATAATCTAACCAATCAATTCTTTGTACAACCTACAAAAATCATATAGCGTTCTACAAAAATTTAATTATATATAAAGTTGATTTTTTTTAAAGCAATAAATATTGCGCAACTTTATTTTTATAAACAAACTATTTAAAACTATCTATTATATAAATTTTATACAAATTGGTCAAAATCTTAAAAAAATTTATTAGAAGCATTTTTTTATTTACTATATAAAATCTAATATACCATATAGATCATATAAAAAATGATCTACGTTCACCCTACCCTTAAGCAAATATTTTACTAAGACATCATGAGATAATCTAGACTCATTGAACCCAATAGGTCTTTTTCGTGGCTTGGAAGCTTTAGCAAAAACATGTTCTTTTTTTTGGGCTTCAGCAGGGGTGATGCCCAGAAGTTGAAATACAGAATTGTCAAGCACTATAAGAAAAATTGGAAGGTCTTTTACCCAAGCTCGATAGTGTTCAGTAGAAGGTAATCTCATTTCAACACCATCTTGAATAAAGAATGCCACTATTGTAGTGTACGATTAAATCTCTCAACAATACCCATAGATTCTTTAGAATTAGCTAGTTGAATTTGAATACCATATTTATTCATTAGTTCGATAACATTACCTTGAAACTTAATACCCTATCTATTATTAAAACTTTAACTTTAGACCAGATAATTGGGCATATTCGAGAGTTAAAAAGCTTTACAAATCCTTTAGCCATACTAGCAGAATCGTGTTTAGTTAAAGGATAAGTCTATTTAGTGCGGGTAGCAATATTTACACAATTAAGTGCAAATTTATAAGTTTTATTTCCAATTTGATCATAAGGTATATAGTATAAATCAGCTTGAATAACTTCCATAGGTACAGTAATATTATTAAAAGATGCTTGTAGAATAAACTTTGGTCGAGGCTTATGAATCTGAAGCAATGCCTGCTTATTTAGCCAATTTTTAATCTCTGTAAAGAGGAAATCATACCTAGCATTCTTACAGGCATCTCGCATTTTTTCAGCAGTTTATAGTAACCTTCAGGACGATAATATAACCTTTGTAAGTCAAATTTCGAACTTTAACTTTTTTACTCTTAGCAATCTCCCTATCCAAATCATGGGCCTTCTGTGGATCTATATAAATTACAGGTTTTTCCATTACTTTATTAAAGCAAATAAAAATGGAGAAATTACAACAAAGTAATCAAGAACTCCATAAGGTAGTATCACAATTAGCAGAATCAAATAGAAATTTCGAACAGCATCTATATATCTTAGAAAAAATTATCAGCATACGGGAGGAAAGAATACAGTTTCTTGAAGAAGAGTTAAATAATACTATCGAACTTTCTAGACAAGACAAAGAAGAATTATTAGAAGAAAGTTCAAAATTAAAAAGAATCGTTTGCCAACTCAAGGAAGAAAATAAAAAGAAAGATAAAGAAATTTTGAATAAGAATAAGTTAATAATCGAATTCGATAAAAGAGTGACAAAATTAAAAAACTGAATACGAGAGATATCTAAATCGGCTAGAAATATGCCTAAAGCACAAGACTATACAACCAGATTAGTAGACGAAAACGAACGCCTTAAATGAGAAATAAATACAATAAGGGTTAATCAAATAAATAGGATTAATAAAATAAATCAGCAAAAAAATCATATTACAGACCTGCTTTGTCATTGCATTAGCATTATTAAGATATCGAGATAGATTAGACTTAGAAATATACAAGAGGCTTTACAAAATATACAGGCATAGAATTTTGGCAAAAATGAATCTGATTCTGATGAAAATTCTCTAGACTTGTATAATTCTGATGATAATATAGGTACAATAGCTGAATTGGCCGATGCTATAGACCGATTTCTAGATAATACAACAATATGTAGAACCATTTTAACAAATCAAATTAAAAAATCAACAAGGTCAATTCGACATAAATGTGCTAATATGCAACAAGATCTGGTAAATGAACGATGGAATCGTGATACATATAGGCAGGAGCGAGATCAAGCGGTGCAGGAGTATAATCAGTTACGGACTAATACTCAGAATCAAGTAAACAGAATGATAGATCATACAGCAAGAAAGCAAACTCGTATTGGCGAATTGTTATGTAAAAATTTTGCTTTCCAGTTATTGTATCAGCGAAATGCCCACTGCCTACAACAATGCAAAGCCGAAAGAGGTTTACTAAAATATAATAGAGATAGATTGCATGAATGATACGAGAAGTGGAAAAATAAAACTTATGCAGAGTGCCAAAATAATTTAAATTTAAATCAACAAATTTTTGCACTACATAATAATCAACAAAATTGAAGAAATATGGCAGGATACCACAACCATTTTTTGACTAGGGTGACGATATTCCAGATTTTCTTGCGAAGCTAAGATTATACTTGCAAAACCAAGGTGTAAATCCAGCAGATAATGCAGCAGGTTCACCAACAGGAAGAGAAGTAGCCATGGGATATTTAAAAGACTGTATAAGAGGAAGAGCTTTAGAATGATTTGACGAAGAAATTACTACAAAACAGAATTGGGAATTAGCAAACTTATTTGATAATACAAAGCAGGCTAACTTAGTAGCAGTAAATGGGCAAACGGCAGTTCAAATAAAAAATTAAGCATTAAATAAGGCACTTGGCTAACCAGGAACTGCAATAGTCAAGTTGAGAGCTGTAGAAGGTTCATAGAATAAAGATTGGTGCATAGCAGGTGGACAGCCTACTAACATTGCTATTAATGCACCAAATGCTAATAATAGTACTACAGTAGTTGTAGCTGGCATTTGTTTCGGTCAAGCCATATAGTGGCTAAAAAACATTTTTTTATAGTGGAAGAGGAGCTTCGGGATTTAATATATAGAACAATCAGAAAGGGAAACATGACTATAGATGATTTATATAGAAAATTATTGCGAATAGATAGACAAGCCAACTATAGGCCTGAAGAATTACGTAGAAAGTTCTTAGATGCTTTTCTACTTCCATGGCTTGAAAAGGCTGAGGACATTGGTGAACATTTGCCATTAGATGAATTAGCTAAAAAGCTATATGAGATAGAGTTGCGCCGAATAGCTAGGCATAAAAGAGATAGAATGCCTGATCCGCTAATATCTTGAGAAATATATGAACCCTTACCTGTTTCAGCTTCTCAACAGCAAGAAGTTTCTTTAGAAGATATGCAAAAAGCAATCCAAAATGCACTAGCACAGCAAAAAACTGAATACCAGTCTTTATTAGAAAAGCAAAAAGCTGATTACCAATCACAAATGGCCTAGCAAGCTATCGCTCAAAAAGCACAAGCACCAGCTTTACAAACTGTCGAACTGCTTAGACAGCCGAGAGGTCCCCCATTATCATTGCAATCAGAAGAAGGTCTCAAAAATTATTATATAGCAAAATACTTAAAAGGATTAGGTTTATTTAATAAGAATGATTTAGACTTAGCTTATTCTGTAAACCTTTTCAGAGACCTTGCCCTCAACGAAATGATATTTCTGCTAGGATTGATAAAATAGAAATGCAACCAATGAAAATAGAGATGCAATTAATGAAGATAGAGATGCAGTAAATTAATTAAACAATCGATTTCAAAAACTATATATACATAAATACGTTATTTGTGGAGAAACAGGCCATAGTAAGGGTAGTTGCCCCAATAGACAGATAGCACGATCTAATTTCAATCAGTCTGCTTATTTTAAGCCTCTTACACCTATAAATTTCCAAAACACACCTCTAGGTTCGGATAATGAGGAAGAAGATTATGATGAAGAAAACAATAGGTGGACCGAGTATGATCTACCAGTAAAAAAAAACAGGTACTAATAGAAAATAACAAGCCTAAAACGTATAATCAGCTATTGTCTAAGCTTTCACCACCGATACAAAAAATGTGCTTGTTCCGAAAGGCTCTGGAGAAGGAGTCAAAAAAATCAGAAGAGTGGTTTTCATCTTTACAGTACTTGCATTGTAATATAAATGATTTATTGATTCCTGATTCTTTTTAAGATACTGGAAGTGAATTCAGTGGAATAAATAATCCAGCAATTTACGCACTTGGATGGAAGATTGATGAGCCATTCAATTTTGCTATTTTTTGCTATAAAGGGCAATTCTAAACATATTACCGATTCATTAGGATGGTACACAGATGTGCCAGTTACTATAAAGAACAAAGAGAAACAGACAGTCATGGTCATTGGAAATTTTGTACGTATAGATAATGGCAAATCTGAACCAATGCTATTTTTAGGTATGTCTAATATTCAAAAGCTTCAAGGTGTTTCTGAGCCAAATAAAAACCAGTTCTGCATAAAGTTACATGAGAAGACTTATATTATTCCAACATATAGCATGGCCCAAGTAGCTAAAGAATCATCAAAAGAGGTGCAGAACCAAGTATCTACCGATTTCTTTAGCCTGATTAGTGAAGACTTAAAAAAAAATGTGTAAGGCCATGCAAATTAAATTAGTTGTTTCTCGTTACATGGGACAAGCAAATAGGACCCGGCTGGCCGGCAAAAAATGTTATATTTAAAAATTTTTTTAATATAAAAATTTTTATAAATTTTTTTTTTCAAAAAAAATTTTATATAAAAAAAATTTTTAACTTTTCTAAAAAATTGACCCGGCCAGGTTACGAAAAACAATTTTATTTGTTTGCATGGGCATAAATTATGCCTTAGTGCCTTTGGGTGAGAATATAGCAATTCGTATAAAAGAGTTTGAAAAAGCACTATTTTCTAGCATTCAATCAAATCTGGAAAATATAGGATACTACAGTATTTTGTTTAATCGATATGAAAAAATTTCTCTAGGACCAAATAAGGTTGAATAATTATTTAGAAATAAGAGCACGACCTGATGCTCTAATTTTCTCTATTTCAGAACTAGTTCTTTTATAAAAATCAAAGACATCTTCGGAGGATTCGATAAACGAAATAATTTTTTTTGTTTCAGGCATTGGTTGATTCTGAGTAATTGTTGGTTCAGAGGTACTAGCGGACTTGGTATAATCCCCTTGGGACCGTTTTTTTTCTCTAATCTTTTTTGTAATACTATCTGCACTTTCTTCTGAAATTGGATTAGTATATTTGCTAATTTTATCATCACGTATCTTGTTTTTCAGTGCTGTAAATGCAGAATCCAATTTATTTTAAAAATCTCTTTCAGCTTGATTCTGTTTATCTATAACATTCATGCTTGGAGTAACTGATAAATTATTCCATTGGATCCTATTAAACTCTTGTCCTTTCCAAATTTGATATAAACGACTATTTGATATTTTATATTTTTTACTTAACTGAGCTAAAGGTTTAGACTTCATATCTCGGTACTGCATGATGTCTTTGTAATCCGCAGGAAACAAGTAACTAGCTCTGAAATTAATATGTCTATTAAGTAAGGATTTGTTCATATTAATAGCTAATCGCTAAGAGATTTTTTTATATTACAAATAAAAAATATACAAAAAATATTGATACTATGGTAGTATCAGTATTATACTAGTATTAGTATTATGGTAGTATCGATATTAGTAGTATTAGTATCGGTAAAGCAGTAGTATCAGTACTATGCTAGTAATATTAGTGGTAAGGGGGCATCCATAAATAACATTATGTACATCTCATAGTAGCGCTTGACCCCCCCACTATATAAAAAAATTTTTCAAAATCTGTATATTTATTAGGGTTCCGCAATTTGATTTGATCTTCAAATATTTGAATCAAATATTTGATCAAATTCAAATTCAAATTTGACTATATTTGATTTGATCAAATTCAAATATGGCCAAATTTGTTTGATTTGACAAATATTTGATTTGATTTGAAAATTACTATTAAACATTCAAATTCAAATCAAATTCAAATTCAAATATTTGAATCAAATCAAATTCAAATCAGGATCAATTTGATTTGATCAAATTCAAATTGATACAATATTTGATTTGATTTGAATTTGAGGAACCCTAATATTTATATATAAAATTTTACAAAAACTTGAATATATTGTGACACAGTAATCCGATTTGGATGATTTAGGTACCATTCGATTCATCTCAGTGAGACGAATCCAATGATACCAAAATTATTTCATCTGGATCACTGGATCAATAGTTATTCACAAAAAACTATTGATTTTATAGTCATTTTATAAGAAAACATAATAACCAATAGTATTTGGCCAATAACTTTTGATCTAGTAATCCAAATGAAATGAAATTGGTACCATTCGACTCCTCTCACCGAGACGAATCGAATGGTACCAAAATCATTAAATTTGGACTACTGGATCAGTTTTTAGACGGTTTTTTCTAAAAAAATTGTGTTATATTTTTTTGACTCACCTCTATTTAAGAGGAAAATCATTATATTTTGTCAAACCCCTCCCACCTTTTGTATAACGTTATTTCTGGATGCCCCCTAATATGGATACTATAAATAGTATCGTAGTATCAGTAGTATTTATAAAAAAATAAAGCACTTTCAAAATTTCTGGAACGGGCCATCTCAGAAATCACCAAGAAAAAAATAAATCATAATTTTTCCTGCTTTGTAACCATTAGGGTTTCTCAAATTCAAATCAAATCAAATATTGGATCAATTTGAATTTGATCAAATCAAATTAACCCTGATTTGAATTTGATTTGATTCAAATATTTGAATTTGAATTTGATTTGAATTTGAATTTTTAATAGTAATTTTCAAATCAAATCAAATATTTGTCAAATCAAATCAAATTTGGCCATATTTGAATTTGATCAAATCAAATATAGTCAAATTTGAATTTGAATTTGATCAAATATTTGATTCAAATATTTGAGAATCAAATCAAATTGCGGAACCCTAGTAACCGTGCCAAGATTATGTCCAATGTGTATATGTTAAATGATATAAAAGATAGAGGAGATCCTAAAGGGGTCAGGTATCGGCTGGGTAGTATCCGCGAATCAGAACTTGAGAATGCATTGTATAGTAGTATCAAATCTGCTTCTGATCTTGCTAATGAATATAAAGATCTACAAGGTGTATATTTAAAGCAAGAAAAGGAACTTGAGCTAGTTTAAGCTGATACTAGAAAAAAGATTAGCCAGCCAAATATATCCAATACTAGGCTTAGATCTTCTGAACGGGCATCTCATACTGAAATCCAATCGCTTAAATCTGAGATTAAAACACTAAAGAGAAAAGTGACCCTTACCCAGAAAGCTTCGTCCCTTGACAAGGATGAGATTCTTTGTCTTAAAGATGAAATAGATAAACTAAAAGCCGAAGTAGAAGAATTGGAATCAGAGATAGAATTAGAATGCACGTCTCATGATTCAGATACTGCTTCATTTAGAGATAAAATAAATAAATTAAATTCCCTTAATCATATATTGGAGCAGAAAAGGGATGATTTAAATTCAAAGAAACATGAATTGGAAGTCGAGGTAGGGCATAAGGATTCTGAAATCATCTCTCTTGGAGCTAAAGTAAACGAGCTAGAGAAAGTAGAAAGAGGTCTAATATGTAGATATGGGTTAATTAGCTGTCTCAGATTTAGAGTAAGGGAATTGGAAGATCAGTTAGAACAACAAATATCCCAGTTATCTCACAAATCGAACAAAATTGGTGGAGCTGAAGCAGATTCAGACTCAGCTGAGAACTTTTTGAAAAAAGAGTCCCTTCCTCAAGAAACCAATACTCATTTAGCAGAGCAGATTTCGAAAGCATCCAGTGAGTTTAATAAAGTGATTGGAGGTGATGGCAGGCCAGAGAAAGGTAACGAAATTACTAGCCCTAAAATAACCTCAGTATCACTCAATTTCTTCTTTTAGCAGAATGCTATCTTCATTATAATAATAATATTACTAATATACTTCCTATAGCGCATATCCTCTTATATATATTCTTTTATTTCATTTCTCAATAAAGAAAAAAATATAAGAATTATAAAATACCCTTAGATAGAAATCAGAGTTATAGATTCCCAATCCATTATACAAAAGAACCAAAAAAAAAAACTACCACCTATGAAACTCTACCTTATAGATATGGACGAGGCCACAAAGCACGAATCATCCTGAAATGTTGGATACCCGGCAATGACATGGCCTTTCAGCATGATAGTCAGCGGAAGAAGTGGTACAGATAAGACCAATTTACTAGCAAACCTTGTTCTTGGAGATAAATGTGAACATATATATAAAAGACAAAAAGGAGGATCTAGATATATTAGATGCGATAATTTGATAGTTTGCAGTTACCATCCTAATGAGCCAAAATGGCATTTGTTAGATATATGTATAGAATAATAGCAAGTAATCCCAAAGCACCTTATTACGAGAATATTAGATTCAACTACATATCACCGAAACAAATTCCTAGTGTGAAATCATTTTCATCAAAGAGGAGCACCATAATCATTTTTGAGGATGTATGTGTTGCTCCTGAATTTATTCAAAAAATTCCATTTTTTACACATGGGTGTCATCGAAATATTTCTCCATGCTATGTTACTCAGAAGTACCATCATATACCAATTATTATTCGTGAAAACATCTCCCTTTTAGTAATATATAATGGGGAAAGCAGTTATCAAGACATGTCCAAGATAGCTAGCCGATATACTGATAATGTAAAGGGCGCATCCATGGTTATTAATAGCTATCTCCGTAAAGATGAGTTTGTTGTATTTGATCTCGCTAGATTGAAAGACAATCCTTTTGCAATTCGGTTAAGGTTTAATACACCATTCATCGGGAAAATAAAAACATAAATAATCTGCAGTAATGTTCAAATTTATCAAATAAGTGCAGAATTTTGTTTAAAAAATTGCAAAGATCTTCAAAATTTAGATTTTTGCAGTTCGCAGATTTTTTGCCAAAAATCTGTAAAAATATTTAAAAAGTATAATATTCGCAGATTATAATAGAATCGGGAAATTAAAAACATTAATAATCTAGTGATCTTCAAATTTATCAAATAAGCGTAGAATCTTGTTTAAAAAATTACAAAGATCTTCAAAATTTAGATTTTTGCAGTTCTTTGCAGATTTTTAGCAAAAAATCTGTGCAAATATTTAAAAAGTATAATCTTTGCAGATTATAATAGGCGGCGCCTATTATAATCTGCGATAATCACCAAAATTATAATTTTAATACTTACTTGCTAGTAAGAATATGAAAAAATCAATAAACAAAACAAACCGAAAATAATTAAATAAATAAATAAAGTAAAAAAACATGGTTTTTTCACTTTTTTTTTTTTATTATTATTTTTTTTATTTCCAATTTTTTTATTTAAAATTCAAAATAACACGATGGTGGGAATAAATAAAAGTATAATCTTCACAGATTATAATAATAAAAATTTTTAATTTTTAATCGATTTTTTAAAATTCGTATAATAACAAAATAGCATCTCTAGCGCATATATGCAATTGTGGAAATAAAATGTAAATTTCCAGTTATAGTAAGGCTGGAATTTACTTTTATTCCCACTATATTGCATATATGCGCAGGAGAAAATCAATAAACAAATATATAATATAAAGAAAGCAACCACGTTTTTTTATTCTAAATTTTTTCAGTTTTTTTTTATACTTTTTTTTTATACATTTTTTTTTATCATTTTTTTTAAACTTTTTTCAATTTTTATTGTTTTTTTTTTTATTTTTTAATGGTTATTTTTTAATTTTTATTATTATATTATTATTAATTTTTTTCGATTTCTTTTTTTATTTTTCAATTTTTTTTTTAATATTTTTTATTTAATTTTTTTAAAAATTTTTTTTTGTTTTATAACCGAGACCTTGCTCTTTTCTTTATTAAATTTATATTATTACATGCGGAAGGAAATAATATATAATATCTAACAAGTAGCGAAAAAGAAACTCAGACTTCATGATGGCCTTCCGTTACCATCAATCTTTATCCGAGGCCTAACTGTTAGCTGAGTAAAGTTTAACTTTTCAGACTTTTAAAATAAAAATTGTTAACATCGATAAACTTGTCCCGGCATAACCGGCCCAGGTTTCAGTATGTTAAACAAAAAGCAGTCATATAGACCGGACTGTTTAAAACAGAACTTCTAGAATCTTCTTCCAGTGGTTTCTTCATAAGTCTCGCACGTCTTTCAACGTTACTCGTTTCCAAGCCACTCATGACGGTTGTATCCAATACGGTAGGTGCCTTTCTTTTTTGGGAGCAGTAAACACTGCAGATCTTTTGGAGGGGGTACGCCAAAATGCCCACTTTTTGAAAATTCTTCACAAACTATCGACACCAAAAAAAGTTCACATGTAGCCATAGTAAGGACGGTGGTTCTTCCTATATAGCCCAAAATCTATCAGAGAGCCGCCAAGTACTTTCCTGGTTGTGGTGAGTAATAAACTTTAAGCTTGTCGGCAGGTAGTCTATGAACTTTACCTCTAAACAACAAGTTTCTAAAGCCGTTAGCAGATACTCAGTTAACTGTATCCCTAAATAACAGCTGCCAGGTTGCATGCTTTCGTTGGTTTTTCTACTGTTTCTTTAAGACTTTACTTCTGAAGTGTTAGTGTAATTGTTGGTACAGGTGATCGGCAGGTAGAGTTACAGAAGATCTTTTTTTTTTAAAATTTTTTATTTTACTTTTTTTTATTTATTTTTAATTTTATTTTTAATTTTATTTTTAATCTCATTTTTTATTTAATTTGTTTTATCATTTTTTTTTTATTTTTTTTAAATCATTTTTTTTTATTCTTTTTTTTTTATTTATTGTTTTTTTTTATTTAATTTTATATATTTTATTTTTATTTTTTTTTTTGCGTATAAATTTTTTTTTATTTTTTCGACTTTTTTTTAATGTTTTTATTTTTTTATTTTAAAATGGTTACATTTTTTTTATTTTTTTTTTTGCGTATAAATTATTTTTTTTTATCTGTTATATTATTTTTTTAAATTTTGTTTTTATTTTAATTAATTTCGACTTATTTTTTTAATTATTATCTATTTAAATATTTATTTTATCACGTTTTTCTTTATTTTTCTATTTTTTTTTATTTATCTTACATGTTATATTATTATTATTATTATTATTATTATTTATTATTATTATTATTATTATTATTTTAATTATTTTTATTATTATTTTAATGTTTTTTTTCGTATTTATTTTTTTTTTATTTTTTTTATTATTATATATTTTTTTTTAATTATTTACCTGGATCTACCGGTAGATCTATTAGATCTAGAAAAAATAGATAAGTATTTTTTTTTTGTTAGTTGTTGTTTTATTTAATTTTTTAACTTGCTTTTTTCGTTAGAACGCCAGGTAGTGGAGATTACAACTAAAGATCTTTAAGATTAGGAGTTTTGCAGAGTAAGTTCTTATATTTTTTTGTTTCTTCTTTTTATTCGTTTTTTAGTAAATTAGTACTAACGTAATATATTTGTCGTCCATTTGCGTTTCCCTGAGTTTTCTTTGTTTGGCTACTTCTTGGAGATTGGAAGAATGAACTTTTTTCAAATTAGGTTGCCGCTTCTCTAAACCTTTGATTCAGAAATGAGGAAGCATACCAGAGAAAAGAGCTGAAACTTTAGGAATGCCTATAAAACTAGAAAAAGCCTTGCATGCGGTACTTAGTTTGCGTATTTGATGTCAGCAGAAAACTTTTTTTGGTTTGCTTTTACGTAGGTTCAAGTCAAAGATAATTTGGTCATACAAAGCAACATCGTCGTTGGTATCATCTAGTTTGGAGTCTTTACTGTCGGTATTGCTATCGTTGGTTTGGAAACACGTTCGTCGCTGGCGCATTACTTGGGCATTCATGTTTACAATTGTATAGTGAAGTATCAGTTTCTATTTTATTTTATTTTTTTTTGCTTTAGCGTTGTATTCGTGCAGTACTAATTCTTTTCAGGTTCAGAATAGGTGACCGTCACGTCTTGCTTTTTTAGTGCATTACTGGATACATTCATCGTTGGTGCCGAGTTTGTGATGCTTTGTTTGGCACTTTTTTCATCGTTTTGCTTGTGTTAGTAGAGTTTGCTTGTACTGTACTCGTTTTGGATAGAATTTAAGTGTCGTTTCTGGAGCTCGCTTATATTCTTTTATAGCGTCGTTTTTGGTATTTCTCAGAGTTTACTTACTTGAGCATGTCAGTTTCATAGTGTCGACTTTGGTGTCATTTTGTAGTTTTGCTTCCGAGTTCTTGATATGTTAGGGTTAGGCTAATATAATAGAATTAGTTAGTTGTTTTAAGGTAGTTAATGGTTAGGGTTAGGGTAATATAATAGAATTAGATAGTTTTATAATTATTGTATCATATTTTGTTAAGGTTAATTAATGGTATTATAATTATTATTATTAATAAAATAAAAATAATTAGAAATTTATAAAAATATAGCAATTTTCTGATATATTAGTATTTGGTATATGAATTTTTTTTTTAATAATAATAAAGAAACATATATATATGTATACAGAAATATGCGAAAATTTTTAAAAAAATATAATTCTGCAGAATTTTTTTCTTGGAGAGCACCGGCAGGGTCACAAATCTTCACAAATTTTTAGTAATTGATTTTTTAAAAAATCTGCACAATAATGATGTTAGGGTTCCTCAAATTCAAATCAAATCAAATATTGGATCAATTTGAATTTGAATTTGATTTGAATTTGAATTTTTAATAGTAATTTTTAAATCAAATCAAATATTTGTCAAATCAAATCAAATATGACCATATTTGAATTTGATCAAATCAAATATAGTCAAATTTGAATTTGAATTTGATCAAATATTTGATTCAAATATTTGAAAATCAAATCAAATTGCGGAACCCTAAATGATGTTTGCGCAGAAAATTAAATCTGCGCAGAAAATAAAAAAAATTTCTTCAACGATCGCCGGCAGGGTCACAAATCTGCATTAATTTTTGATAATTGTTTTTTTTAAAAATCTGCGCAGACCTGCACTATAAAAACTTCCCCGATGTTGAACCTGCAAAAGGTGAAAGAAGCTAGGCAGAAGCGCAAAGAAAAAAGTACCCAAGCTAATGAATAGAATTAGTCAAATTGTGGATCGAAGCACCAGAGCCAAGATGATTTGTTTGTTCACAAACTTCCAGAGCATTTGATTATATTATATATAAAAATTATAAAAGTAATACACACTTCATAAATTTTTAATTCATGTTGACATTTTTCCAACCTGTGTTGGAAGTAGATAAAAAAATATTAATATTATCGATATTAGAATCGATCAGTTAGATTAGTTAAACAATTGTAACTTCTGTTCCGTTTTTCAATCTTAATACAGTATCTTTTGGTAGATTAAGATGTGATGGTAATAAATTAATTTGTTTTGCAAAGAGAGACAAAATAAATAATTTGTTTATATTTTCCTTCCTGGGTCTATTAGTATTAATTAAGTTGGGCGCACTTACACTACATTGCATAGGAGGAGTGGTTACCTTGAAACTAGTCAATGAATATGATTTATTTAGTTCCAAAGGGGCCTCTTTAGTTTTAGTTGCGAAGCAAGAGTAATTCCAATGATTTTCATCAAATCTTCAGACTCAACTTCATAGCCCCATCTGCGATATCTATCAAAATATACTTTTTTCGGTTTTACTTTAGTGATCTTCACCAATTTCTAACATTCGAAACAAATAGCCATTTCATCCTTGTGAACTCTAGGCCTGCGATATTCATATGAAATATCTATTGACTCACTATTGACATGGCTGTAATACACCTTGGTTATTCCTTTTCCAAATGAGATAAAGAGACAGAATACATAATAAACACTATATTCTTGCTTAGAAAGTAGTTCTTGCAGAGGACTTATTACACGATTAGCCCATTGCTGAGGCATTTCATGAGGTTTAATAATAGATAAATATTATTCTTTTTCCATTCTAACTAGTTTTTATATTGATAAATATCAGTTAGAAGACGATACTTAAAAACATGTTCTATATCATATCCAGGACGGAGATTGCTAGGTTTAGATACTCTTTTATTATAGATATTATCTATTATTATTTTAACCGTATTACTAGGCATATTTAGCAATTTTACTGATTTTATCGATTTATAGCAATTTCAATGTTTTATAACAGTTTGTAACAAGTATAGTATAATAAATATCTGATTCATTTTTATTTCACATTGACACTTTCTTACCTGTGTCAGAAGTAGATAAAAAAAATATTAATATAAAAAATATATCTCAGTTGTGATCTCAAAAATAGCATTAGACGATTACACAAAACAACTCTTTTCTGCAGATCCCTTGACCAAAATTCCAGGAAACAAAACTGCAGAAAAGTGCTAAAGTGCGCTAAGAAACACGTCCGGAAGCACTAAGGAAAAAGAAAAAGCTCTGGCAGACACATTAGGTCCTAAAAAGAACAGAAAAACAAGTGTCGGGCGAGTGTACTGTATTAAAAAAACACCAAAATCTCTCCAAAAATTTGCTTGCGAAGTCAAAAAAAGGGGTCAGCCCACAATTGTGTTTCTACAGATCAGTCAAGTTACACATACAAACGTGACGAACAAACAAAGAAGCAGACACGTATATCAGACAAAAAAACACGTGCATTATACAAACAAACACGTGCAAATTAACGTGTAAAATACAGGAACACGTAAATTAAAAACTTCTAGAACAAGCGAACTACGTGAGAATCAACAACCAATAGCCAAAGACAAGTACAAAATAAGACCTAGATATATGTTGGAAAAAGTATTAGAAAGGTCAAGAAACTACTTGGGCCAGCTAGGAAATACCGAACTAATCGAAGCATTGGAAAATACAAAAATCGAATACACGCGAACCGACAGGTATACAGCACTTTTGTTTGCTGCAGATACAATGGATATAGCAGCAATTAGAAACTTGGGAGAAGTAATAAACAGAGTTGACGAGACTAGTAAACTCAAAGATTTTAGATACAGAATGGGAAACGTAGAGCCACAGAACGTAATAGAAAATGAAGAAAGAAGCAGGAAAAAAAGAAAAGGTGGGATGACGCTAAAGATTACAGAGATAGAGAATGGTCCCAAGAATACGAAAACCAAGGTACACAGACAGCGTGAGATTGTGCCAATGGAAGAAGGAAAAGATGCCACAATTACTAAACAGCAAGCAGAAGAAGATAATACTAAAAACATAAAGAAGCTAAGAATTATGTATCAAAGAGAAGATGCAAGGAAAACAGAAGAAAGTAAAGAAACATCAAAGGAAGAACTGATGCAAGAAATAGAAAAAGAAGGACCAGAAGAGAATAAGGCCCAAACGGAACCAAAGGATAGTCAGACAAGGGAACTAGAAATAGTTGGTAAGCCGCTGGAACAGAGTATATGGGCACCTAGCAATCGACCATGCAGCGACCAGATGCCAGTAAGCGCAAGAATTCCTGTATGCAATGTCCCAGGTGAAAAGAAAGAAGAAAGATTAAAAATGATAAAGTGGATATTGAAGGACAACAAGCATATTATGAAAGTAGAGAAAACCTTTAAAAAAGGTAATGCATGGGTGGAGCTGCACTTTGACTGCGAAAATGGTAGAAAAAAAGCAATAAATAGAATAGAGCGGAAAGACAACGGATGGTTTAAGCTAATCCCAGATGAAAGAAAAAGTACAAAAAGAATTACAGAAAAACCAGAAGAAAAAGGAACAATGGAAGCTTTGGACAAGAAAGTAGTTGAGGAAAGCCTATTAGAGAAAAGAGCAGTACATACAATATGTGATCTACTAGAAAGAGTAAGCAAACAAGAGCTAGAAAGTATAAGTAAAAAAATGGGGTATGTCCAAAGTATACGAATTAAACGCAGAGGAATAGAGCACTTGCAGTAGTAGAACTGAATAAAAAAATATCGGAGACAAACTTACCATAGGTAGCTCCGTTAGCAAATGGCAAATTAGCCAGAATATCAGCTAGGAGAGAAGACTACAAACAGAGAGATGCAAGATACTGGCACATAACAAAACTGCATGGAATTCCAAAAGGGGCATCGGAGACACTACTACTGCGATGCTTAAAGCAGAAAGGAATAAAAGCGGTATATATACCAAAAAGAAGAAGTGGAAGTATGAAGCAAAGTGCAGTAACCACCTTTGGAAAACAAGAAGAACTAGAAAGAGCAAGAGAGAAACCAGTCCAATACAACAACTGGACTCTCAATTGGTCAGAAGAAAAGAAGAAAGTATTTCAGGAAAAGGAAATACTAGATGGAGAGACAAGAAAAAGCAGAACCATGAAAGGAAAAGAAGTGGTCAAGATGAAAGTTACAGCAGGCAAGAAGGTAGAAACAAAAACACCCCTATTGGAGTGCAGTGATCATAAAGAAAAAGAAAAAAACAAAAAAAACAAGACAGGGTTTATAAAGAAGTGGAAGATGTCAAAGCAAGACTAGACAAACATCAAGAAACATTGCTAAAGATCATGGAAAAGCTTGATGAAATGAGCACAGAGTGAATCAAGCCCACTCAGAGCTCCTGAGGGCGCCCAAGTTGAACAAATAGATATAGATAGAGAGATTGGAGAATTCCTGCAAGAAGAAAGAAGAATATTTGAGGAAGAAGGAGAAGAAAGGTCTCTCTATCTAACAAAGAAAAGTTGCAGGAAAGGAAAAGAGAAAACAAAAGAAGCACAGATGGAGCAAGAGACCCTAAGAGAAAAATGGAAAAGCAGAGGTAGAAAGGAGATGAAACTTGCTTGCCACAACGTTAACGGATTAAAGACGAAGGGCTGGAAAATGGAAAATTTGCTCTGTTGGGCAGAAGAAGAGGAAATCACAATACTAGGAGTAACAGAAACGAATGTAACAGAAAGAGAAGGGAAGTTTCTAATAAAGAGTTTGAGTAGAAAGTACGTTGGCTACTGGACAAGTGCAGATAAAGAAAAGAAAAAAGGCTCAGGGGTAGGAATTTTGATAGAAAAGCAATGGGAGAAGCATGTAGGCACAGTAAAAAAGATAAACGAGTATATGCTCGAAGTAACACTATATTTTAAGCAGTTAGAACTTGTAATAATAGTTGTTTATGTACTACCGAATGACAAAGCAATGGTGACGAAAATCCAACAGAGGATTGTAGAAGTAGTCTATAAAAAGAAAGAGAGGACGCAGATAGTCATAATGGGTAACTTTAACCACATAGTGGACAATATATTGGATAGACAGTATCCACAGTCGGTAAACTACAAAAGATTGCCAATCTTCAAATGGCTTAAAAAACAGGCTTTTAAAGACACATACAGAGAACTGTACCCAACAAGCCAGACCTTTACATGGTCGAATGAAGAATCTGCAACTAGAATAGACTATATATGGTTATCCAGCTGTTTAGCTTCTGGACTTCAAGAAGTAGCAGTAGAAGAAGCGAAAGGCATCACAGATAGTAATCACAAAATAATTGTGGCAGAAGTATGGGTAGAACATGTGATAGCAAAAACTAGTAAAGCAGAGGCAAGAAAGAAGGGACATTCAAGAACGGTCTACCTATATGACAAAGCAACAGAAGAGAACTGGGAGGACTACGCCCAGTCACTGCAGAAACAGTTGGATAAAAAGAACATAATAGACCTCCTACAAATCCAAGTAGGCAAAGAAGAGGAATGTATAAACAGATTGAACCTTGTATGGGATACAATAGAAAAGTCAATTCTTATAGCTGCAAATGAGAATATACCAAAAAAGAAAATATATAACACAGCAGCAAACAGAAGAGGTGGCACCAAAATACATAGACCAGATGCGTGCATAGTAGAGCTACAAAAATTAATCAAGCATGCGAAAAAGAAGAAAGGACAAGAAGTTCTAAGCTGTGAGAAAGCAGAGGTGAATGAAAAGTTGAAAAGAATAAGTATGCAAAAGGGTATAAGCCTTCCGAAGTTACATAGACAATGGTCTGAGGCATGGATAGAAGATACAAAAGGCTGGTGGCAAATACTTAATGAGAAGAGAAAGAAAGAGTGGGAACGGGAACAGAGAAAGCAGATCGAAGAAAGTATCGACAAAAGGTGTGCAATGATTGGCACAAAACAAGAGAAAATGATCACCAGTTCACTAAATAGACCATATAAGAAAATAGTGCTCGATAGATTCCTGGAAGAAACAGGAGAGAGGGCCTGCCTACAGACAGAACCAGAAGCGGTAAAGATAGGAGTAGCAAAGCACTACAAAAAGCAGTTCAGAAAGAGACAAACGAAGTTAGAGGAAATAGAAACGAAATGGTATAAACCGCAAAAATGGATAGAAGAAAATTGGTACGACAAAGTAGAGGAAGAGATAGATGAAGATGAATGGAAAGAAATACTAGGAGAATTAAGAATAGGAACTGTGCCTGGTCTATCCGGTATAAGCTACATAATGATTAAACGTGCAGGAAATCAGACTCAACAAATATTTAGAGGGATGGCAAGCTTGTGCATAATGACAGGAGAAATACCATCTAAATGGAAAGTCGCACAAGTATATCCAATAGCGAAAGATGTGGAATGGGGCTATAGCCTAAATAATATTAGACCAATAGCACTGATTAAAACATTCCGAAAAGTTGTAACAAAAGTAATAACCAAAAGACTGGCCAAAGTAATGATAGAAAGAGAAATACTCAGAGGACCCAACTATGCAGGACTTCCAGGAAACTCTACTGAACAACCAGTACATATTTTAAACATAATAATAGAAGAGGCAAAAGAGAAGAAGAAAGAAGTATGGATATTACTTCAAGATATGAAGAAGGCCTTTGACTCGGTCTCATTAGAAAGCCTAGAATTAGCACTCCGAAGAGTTAAAATACCGGAGAAAATAATAAAGTATATCCTAAGTCTGTTCCATGAAAAAAGACTATGAATAATTACAGCACATGGTCTAACAGAAGAAGTAATAGCGGAAGATGGAATAGATCAGGGGGAAGTAATTTCACCCCTAATCTGGTGGCTATTTATAACCCTCTGCTAACAAAAGAGCAAGAAGAAAGAAAATTAGGCTACATAGTGGAGTGCAATAGTATTACAAAGTATCATCAAGCAGCAATTGCCTACGCAGATAATACAACTTGGATCGCAAATAGCAAAGAACAATTAATAGAGATCATTAGAATAGCAGAGGAGTTCTTCCAAGCTAATGATATCGAGATAAACGGATCCAAGTCAAAGTTGTTAACCATGAACACAAAGTGCAAAGCAGAGGAAAAAGAAGTAAATTTTGGTAAAAGTATGGTAAAGGAGGAGTCCAGGAACAAGATAGTAAGATCTCTGGGAGTATGGTTAAACAACAAAATGCGTGAAAATCTAGTCAAAAAGAAAGCAAAAGGTGTAGTATGACAAATAATTATGGACCTGCGGTACAAGAAGATGACATCAAGCCAGATAGCTTACATAAATAACATGGTAGTAATACTAAGGCTGAGTTATATGTTACAGCTAACAAAAATGTCTGAGAGAGGGTTGAATAAGATACATCAACCGATAATAGGCCTAGTAAAGCAGAAGTGCAATATAATAAGAACATTAGAAAATTGTGTAATAAAACACAAAGATCTTGGCAGCTGTAGAACACTACAACAAGAAATAGTAATGAAACAAATAAGCGGCCTAATAAATAGATTAAATCAACAGAATGGTCTCGGGCATTTGACAAAGCTGAGAATAACGCAGTGTTGCCAAAGGGCAGGTTTAACACAAGATATCTGGAAAACCACAAGCCTGCCAGAAGATATTAGCTGTTGGAGAAATAACTTAGTCTGCCTGATAATAACAAAAGCGAAAGATTTAGGTATAAACATAAGAACAGAAGTAGCCTTTGGACAGTTTACGGTTATGCCATCAAATTGCAGGAGTTACTTGAGGCACAGACATGGGAAAAGTGCTGTGACAAAGTAGGTGAAGCCGGCGTCCTGTACCTAAATCAATTGCTCGATATAAATAAGACAAGCCTAATCACGTGGCAACAGTACAAAAGCTATAGAAGCTGTCTAAGTAAAGGTAAAAAGGCAGAGTGGTTCAAAGAATTAGAAGCAAAAGTCCTTGAAGAAGTAGTATGCAGAAAAGTCAGAAGTTGTTTTGATACCAAAGAGAGAAATGTGCAAGCATTGGAAGTAGGCTGGAGCAAGTTATCAAATGATAGAAGAAGAAAAGAGTAGATAATATATAGACCACCTGAGGACAAGAAAGTAGGAAGAATACGCACGAAAGAAGGAAAGAAGGTACAAGTAGAGCATTGGAAAATGCAAGATATAGACAAAGAAGTGGCAACCAAAATTGAAGAATGTAGCAAATGCGAAACAATAGACGAAGAACATAGAAATGAGAATAAAGAACCATATCGATACTACCATTGGATAGAGAAAAGTGACCAAGTAAAAGTAATACCAGAGGTACTTGTAGATAAAAAGAACAAAAAAATCAAGGTAGCGATAGAACAACTCAGAAAGAATATAAAAGATGAAGAATGGAAAGAAGAAGAAAGTAAGCTATTGGGGATGGAAATATTAGAAGAATTAGAAGTAGAGCTGATTAAAAAGCAAAAGTTGCCCACGAGTGTTAAAGAAGAGTTGATAAAAATATGGAAAAGAAATCAGAGGAGAAATAGAGAGGAGTATACAATTTATACAGATGGAGTAGTAAATATAGGAAATTAGAATGATCCATTAAGTAGACATATGGGAATAGGTTGGGTTTAGACGAATGAAGCACGAGATTAGGGCAGAAGAAGAAGTAGCTCTAGGAATAGAAGGTTGGCCAACATCGATGCTTGCAGAATTAATGACAATATGGGTAGCAAGTCTTACAATGCCAGAAGGAAAGAAAGTTGAAATACACACAGACAGCAGCACAGCAATAAGAGTTGTCAGCAGAGAACTGAACGGCACAGGTAGAAGCAAAACAAAGAAGAAGAAAAATGCAATACGGATGGTCAAGATCGCAGATATCATTCAAACAAAGAAACTGCAGGTTGAGTTCATAAAGGTGAAGAGTTACAGTGAAGACAAGTGGAACGACAGAGCAAATAAGCTTGCAAAAGAAGGTTTAAGAAGTAAAAGGAGAATATGTACAGAAGAGATCAGTTGTAGTGAGATAGAATATAGACTAGAATAGGGATAGATGTACCGGCTAGGCTGCTTTGTAAGTTGATAATAAATGCAAGAGTAGGGGCAAAATGGAAAGAGACACAGGCAATTAGAAATATAGAGCCCGAGTTAAATAGCACAAAGTACAGGTGGACCTACTTCTGGGAGAAAATGAGAGCAACAAAGGGAGTAAGGTGCACTACAAGAAGAAGCAGTGCAAGAAGAAGTGCGGCCTTAAAATGTGTGATGGACAAGCTTCCAACTCTAGTGAAGCTCAATAAAAGAAGACCAGACCTATATATGACAACAGAGTGTCAAGTATGCCAGAAGAAGAGCAAAGAGACGCAAGAGCACTTGGCCAGGTGCAGTAAACAGAAGAGCTTATGGAAGAGGATACAAAAGGTGGCTATAGCGACAGCGTGGAAGGGGCTAGAGGAGGAGGAAAAAGCCCGAGTATCATCTTATATATTGTATACATCCCTCTATGAAAAAACAGAAGAAGAAGAAGTTCAAGCAAGACAGGCGCTAATAAAGGGACTAATCTCAAACAAGAGCTACCAAAAAGTATCACAGCTGTTGAAGAAAAATTCGAGAGAAAAATTCATGAGAACAATAGTTAAAATAGCTTGGGATACTTTTTACGAACAAGTATGGAGGATCCGATGTGAAAGAATGAGTGAATGGGAAAAGGGGCAAGGCATAACAAGTAAAATAAAAAGGAGAGCTCCAATTCGGAAAAATACAAAAGCGCCAAAAGGGGAAGATCAACAAGCAAAAGAAATGAAAAAGAAACAAAAAGAAGAAAAAGAAATAAGAGTAAAAGAAGAAGTTAGGAAGACAGTAATGGGACTTGTCATAGAAGGGGGAAGACCCTTCTATTACGAACTTTAGGTAGTTAGACAAGCAATCTACTCTAAGAGAGCAGTGCAGTAGGTCATACTTAGGTACCATTAGGGTGGCCGGGTGATGCTAAGCTTAGATATTAGGTAGTTCTATGTAGTTGCAAATATGTAATTTCAAGAAACTTAATAAAGTATTAGCGTGACTGCTTAAGATTAAAAAAAAAAAAAATAGCATTAGAAAAGTGGTAGACAACTATTATAATCTTTAAAAATCTGCATATAAATAATCTAATATATATGCTTCTTACCTGAAGAAATTTGCCTTTATCTAGAAAGGTTTCACTTATACAAGTTGTTATAGTTGAGTAGTATCCCATATAAAAAATTAAAAAATAAGATTAAAATTATATTTTACACTATCTGGCTAAATCATCCAATTGATTTTTTTGTGAACTGAACAAACCACCCAAGTCAAAGTACTGGAGATGATTATGCCCTTTCGAATACACAACACACATAGTCAGAGGCCCTATCGTTAAAAGGTGAAAACTTAAGTGAAATTTTTTGTATAACTATATATACCCATAACAAGTAACCTGGGTGGTCGATCTATCAATACAATGGAATCTGGTGCAAGAAAATAAAACCATATTATTTATCTGATTCATCTGCGTGTTATAAAGTTTTCAGATTAGATAGTAAATGATAATATCGCAATAGATTATATACTTATATAAATTTTGAGGTGGATACATTCAAACTATTTCTTATCTTGTAGTTCAGTGGACTAACCACGGGAAGCTCATTCGGTCTTCCTCTTCTTACAACAAGACAATGATAGTTGACGATTGCGCCCTCTATAAGTGGTTTATAAACATAGAAAAAAATAAATTGTAGGGAGGTAATAGTTGGATCCTAGGCCTGTCTCGAAAGGCTATAACTATACCTGAGAAAACTATATTATTAAGGGAAATTAGCTTGTGTAATTTTTGCAGAACAAATAACTACCTTCACCAAAGTACTGAGCTACCAAACGGTAATTATGAGTATGTTAAACCTCACAACACACATAGTCAGAGGCCCAATTTTTCATATAAGATATGAAAAAAATTTTTTGCTTGACCAAACATACCCGCACACAGTATTGTACACGGACATTGTCCCGCCGATTTTTCAGGGACACGGACAGTCCGGGACAGGACGTCCGGGACATGTCCGCAATAATGTCCCAACATGATACATGTCCGCCAGGTAAAACCAATCAAATTGCGGAATTATACGAATTTTATTGGTAGATGATCACGTGTTGAGTCGCAAATGTCTGGGACAAAAAAAATTCTGGGCGGACATGTCCCGGACGTCCCGTCTCGGACTGTCCGCCGTCCGTGTCTGTGTCCCACGACAACACTGCCCGCACAAATAGTTCTGGCAATCATCTTATCAATACAAAAACAACCTAGTGTGAAAAGGTGAAATATCAGTAAAAAAATTGGTCTAAAAGGATTTTATATCAATATTATGTGACTATGAAATCATGCCTTATTCAGTTGAAAATAATTTGACATCACAGGTACGTACTTGTTATGGTTATATTTTAACATTAGTAAATCCTTCAACAATTATACAAAGTCAGTTTCAAGATTACAATTATTGAACACGATAAATCAGCACATTTTCTATATTGGGTTTAATAACTTATTGAAAGGTATACGGGTACTGTAATACTATATTTAAGCCTGATTTACAAATTAGAATAACTGTTATGCACTTCGTTATTTATGCATTATATATAATAATAACAAACTATATTATAGTATTGCATTTTTTTACTCTGTGGATACATAAATACTTGCAAACATAAATGTGCACTAGTTTAACACAACCACATAATAATCTCATAGCCTTATTTCAACATTGATCTGTGCTAAAAAAAATAAGTACATATTATGTCATACTATTATATGACTTAACGGTCCTATGGGTCCGCTTCTAGCTTGAGGCTAAAATTGCGATCACTTGATATTCAGGTTTATCAGTTCGAATGTGCGATAAAAACTTGCCTGGCTTTAATAATTAATGGCCTGCATTAAACTTTATGCGGTGTCACTCTCCTGCAGAATCATTTCTCATAGTAGATTTTTGATTAACTACGCGTTCTAGAACTTTTCCCTTATCTTATATAAGATCTCGCGATAAAAATGGGACTTAAAAAGGCTATAAGAACAATAAGTATAACGTTCTTTATTAGTAGTTTTATCAAAATTCATATGTCGCAGGAACTTGGAATCTCCACCATCTCTGAGATCGTCAGATCTAAAGTGATCGCCAAATCTAAGGGAGTTAATTTTACCAGAAAAAATAACAAAATAGGCTCAGTATTTGGAACTTATGACCGAGCGGAGTTGCTTTGTTAAGTGTAGTATTGTGTTAGGGTAACATAATTATTTTTTAGCGGAGCAAGTACAAGGTGCTATTAATTTTAGATTTTTCAGCGATCTCGTTTTACTAAGAATAAACTTATCACTGTGAATCGCCATTTTTCCCATATACAATTTCGGACATAATCAGTGTTAAAATTGACCTGTAGAATCTGCGGAGCGCAGACCAAAAAATTAATCTGCAATTTTTTTTAAGAATATATGCGGATTCTGCAAATATGAAAAAAAGTTCTGCAGAATTTGCACATATTACATATAAAGATATTTTTTTCATTCTGCAGGTTTAATATTAGGTAAATCTGCGAGCATTTATTAAAAAATTTATTGAGTCTATTATGCTAAAGTCAAATAGTGAATGTATGCTAATCACAATGGTTACTTAAAATAAACTATTCATTATTGTCTTATCGTACTTCATATTCCCTGGCTTTGTCAGTTATATATATATGTATATATATACATACTGTAACTATTAAGGTAGGAGAGTGTATATGTTTAACTGGTTTAATTCTAATAGTTATAGAAGATAAGTTTATGATTTACTCGAATATAAAGGTCTCTTTAGCACTACATTAGCTTACTTCCTTTATTTTTTTAAATAAAATCAGAGTGAAATTTCTAATGTTGTATCTCTTTATTGAAATCAAATTCATTCGTTTATATACATTTTAATTTAATATACAACACGTTAACGTTGTTTGGCACATTAGTGTGTTGTTTAACACGTTACATGATTGTACAACTAAGCCTAGCATGTTAACGTGCTATTAAAAATGGTTATAATCTGTGCCTCTAAACACGCATATGTGCTAACACGTTAAGATTTTACAAAAGAGGGCGATTATATGTCATTCATCAAGTTTACATGAATTTCGACTAACATTTAATGAATTATACAAAAATAGAAATGAAAGATATCTATATACTAAATAAAGAGAAGATCTATTTACAAATGAGGGTAAACTAATTGGGAAATTCGAATCTTCTAATGTTACAATTTCGAATTGTGGCAATACAGGTAACAGAATTGTAATCAAAATTGGTAGTAGTAAAATTGCACAATAAAAAAATTTTATTCCGCATATTAAACATATTTTTTGCAGATATATGATTTAATAAAAATGTAATGCACAAGTTGATACATTAATTCTGCAATTTTTATTAAATTATTAAATGTATTCCGTATAAATTTTTAAAATCTAATTTTAAATACTGGACGTAATGAGGACCCCGGACATCTCTAATATATGTCATATTTTTTTTTTAGCAAATTGATTCAAATTTGATTTAAAGTCCAAATTTGAATTTTAGCAAATTCAAGTTAATTTTAAAACAGGTCATAATTGAATATTTTGGCGAATTACTAAAATTTTACACATGTTATATTTTATTTTTAGCAATTTATCCTTTTTTAGGAGAATTACATCAGGAAAATAAAAACATTAAACGATAAATAAATAAACAAATAAATAAAGTAAAAAAAGCACATTATTTTTTTTATTTACTTTGTTAAAAAAAGATTTGTACACTACGTATATTATTTATTTTTTTTTATTTTTATATATTACGCAGATTTGATTAGTACCCGTGAAAATAAATAAATAAATAAAGTAAAAAAACATGTTTTTTTATTCTTTTTTATTATTATTATTATTACAATGAATAAATAAATAAAGTAAAAAAAACACAGTTTTTTTATTCACTTTTTTTATTATTATTATTTTTTTTATTCCGATTTTTTTATTTATTAATTTAAAATTCGAAATAACAATAGAAAAACGACAGTGGAAATATAAGTAAATTTCCATTTATTCCCACGTACATATTTATTCTTTTTAAATTTTTTTTTTAATAATTTTTTTTTGAAATAATTAATTTGTAACCGTAGGTTACAAATTAATTTTATAACCGTAAATAAATCGGAGTATAAAATCAAATCGATATATGAAATATAATAACGTTAATGTGATCAGATACATCTTAACTCTTTTTATCACAACATACGACAGTGTATATACAATACATACCTTGCTTAAAAAATTCTTAACGAACGTTCAAGGAAATTATAAAAAACTGTGACAGCATTCGTTGCTGTGTAACACATGATATATCGATCTCTATTAAGTTTTCCACGAAGCTGCAAGTAGGACTCTGAACAATATATATAGAGGTTATATTGAAATTTTGGCTAAAAAGATTACTTTTTTACAAAAATGTTATATTTAAAAAGTGGATATTGGTCAAAAGGTTATATTTAAAAGTGGATAAAAACTTTTAATGTTATATTATTAAAAGTGGATAAAATTAATAAGTTTTAAATAGGCTATATTTAAAATTTGGATAAAGAAAAAATTTTTTAAAAAAATCTTTTTTTGAAAAAATTTTTTTTTAGTAAAAATTTTTTTTGGAGAAAAATTTTTTTTTAAAAAATTTTTTTTTGGAAAATTTTTTTTTGAGAAAAATTTTTTAAAAAAAGTATTGTTATATTTGATAATTGGTTAAAATTTATTAAATATTAAAGCTTATATATAAAATATAGTTAATTAGTTCTAATAAAAAGTGGATAAAATTTTTAAAAAGTTTATATTAAAGCTAATGTAACCTTTATATATATTGTTCGGGG
>QKWP01000180.1:75746-109037 GCA_003550325.1 Gigaspora rosea | reverse complement strand
TTTTATTATTATTTATTTTTATCGTTTTTTTTCGCTTTTTTCTTTTATTTTTCTATTTTTATATTTTTTTTATTTTTATGAATTTTTTTTAATAATTTAATTTTTATTTTTTTTTAAAAACGGGGTTTTTTAATTTATTTTTTATCTTATATTATTAATTTATTATTTTAATTTATTTTTAAGGTTTAAGATTTTTACCAGTGATGATCAACCGGATATAAATAGATAAGTTTTTTTTTGTTCTTTTTTTATTGTATATAGTACTAACATTTACTGTAATATATTTATTTAGTCCATTTCGGTATTTAAATAAGCACGCGTTGAGTTCTTACAATGGTAACGTTATGTTCTTTTGTTGTGTACAGTTGCGATTGACAGTATTTAATTCTCAATAAAGCGAATGTCAGGCAGGTACAATCACAACGACACCGGTGATCAAGGATGTAACAAAATGAAGCGGCTTAGAATCAAGATTTATCTTTACCTGAAAGACCCAATATTGAGGTTAATACTATATAAAGAATGCTCTTCCACCCTTGGGAATTAAAAGGATTGGCAACTCAAGGCAAAGCGTTCTTTCATTGCGCATTTTCGGTGTTGTGTTACTGTTGTTGGTGTAATTCGTACAGTGAAGTAACAGTTTCTATTTTTTTTTTTTGCTTCAGCATTTATTGTGTAGTACTAATTCTTTTCAGGTTCAGAATAGGTAATATTGCGTCTTGCTTTTTTGGTGCGTTACGTTTGCCGTTGGTGCTGTTTCGTTAGTCGTTTCGTTCATCGTGCTGTTTGTCGTGCGTGCTGTTCATTGTGCTGTTCGTTGTGCTGTTTGTCGTGCTGTGCGTTAGGTTTTGGGATTTAGTAGATAGAAAAGTCAGTGGTTAGATTATATTAGATGTTTAGGTAAAAGAATGGTATCTCTACGGCGTTTGTGTGGCATTTATGTAGTATTTGTATAGTGTCTTTATAATGTTTGTGTGGTGTCTTTAAAGCATTTATGTGGTGTCTCTTGTAATATGTTTTGTGTTTTTTTTTATTAATAATAAAAATACTTTTTTATTATTTTTGTTAAATTTATAATTGACTAATACAGTATTATGTTTTTGTAATTATATTATTAAAATATATGAATATTTGAAGTATTCTTTTATTATTAATATATAAAAATTTAGCCAGCATTTAATATTTAGATGACATTTCTTCTCCAACGATCCCTCGTACCAAAAATTTCAAGAACACCGACCTACAAAAACTTTCCATTTAACACATAAAATAGTAAATTGGCTCTATCAAACAAAGCCTGCAGTGAGCGGCACTTGTCATTTAGAGGTAAAGTTCATAGACTACCTGCTAACAAGCTTAGAGTTTATCACTCACCATTAGTGGGCCTCAGTCTGACACTACCAAGCAAAGAAGTAGTAGGCAACAACCTAGAGTTTAGTTTTGAGATGTGTTATTATGCTAAGCGTAACTCTTACCAACTCCCTAACATTTGGTACCTTTTGGGCTTCTTTTCGTCACTTCTTGGAACTTTTCGAAATTTCGACAAAAAGTGGGAAATCTAGCTTACCCCCTCTAAAAGATCAGCAATGTTTACTCTGCCCAGATTGGACGACGCCTACCAAATTGGGTTAGGTCAGGAGCGCGTTTCAGATTGGCTGAAACAAACAATGAATGATAAGGACACTGGACATGTAGGAGCTGAACCGAAAAGAAATTTCTTCTGACACATCCCTTCAAAACGGCGTATTTCGGTTATCTTTCTATTGTTTCTTTACTTTTGTAAATATAGTACTTGGATAAAGCTATATGCTTTATATAGTCTATATAATTTTTAAAAATTAGTTCTTATGAACGATGTCAATTTTATTTTCTTTTCTTTGTCTTTTTTGTCTATGTTTCTTTTTGTTTTGTTTACTTTGTTCATTTTGGATGTCGTGTAGGTTTTGTAGTAATACCCTCTTTATATCTCCTTTTGTTTTCTTAAAAATTATTGTTGTTCGTATGGATTAGAAGGAAATATTCCTTGTCCTAGAGGCTAGGTAAAGAAGATTAAAGGAAGTTAGTAATGTTGACAAGCCTTCTTGAAATATTAAAGGAAAAGAGAAAATAGAAAGGTAATTTCTAGCTTGTCGTAAAAAGGGGAAGACCTTTGACCTTTTTATTTTGGCTTTAAGTACTAGATAAGCTATTTGTTCTAATACTATATGGTATCGGAACAGTGCGGTAGGTCGCATTTAGGTATCCGGGTACTTAGGTACCGACTGGATAGCTAGATGATGCTAAACTTAGTTATTAGGTAGTGCTATGTAGGTACAATTGTGGGTACAATAGTAAATACAAGTATCTTAATAAAGTATTAGCGTGGCTGCTTAAGGTTAATAAAAAAAAATATATATATTTAGATGAGCATATAGTAATTTATTATTATTTGTATTTTTATAATCTGTGCAAAAACTGGATTAATTTTTAATAATTGTTTTTTTTTAAAAATTTGCACAGACAGAGCTGTACTAAAAAACTTCACTGATGTACAATCTGCACAGATTATTGAATTGTTAAAGATCTGTACAAAAATTTAAAAAAAAATTCTTTAATGGCTATCGCAGAATTGCGCAGATTATTAATTACAGTTTTAAAAATTTGCACTATATTTATTTACCCGATGCTAGATGTTATAATTTAGTTTTTAGCAAATTACTATAAAATTCATATGTAATAATCCAACTTTTAGCAAATTTACTTGATTTTAGGGGTAGCAAAAATATCTAAATTCATGCAGATCAGTTATGACCTATATGAGAGATGTCCGGGGTCCTACGTAATGCCAATTTGAGTTGGGCTATAGTAACTTCGGGCAATATATGAGCGGGTATATACGAAGTGAAAAGTGCATTAGGCATAATTTTTTTCTGCTTGAGTATGGATAAACCCCAAATTATAATCTTTGCAAAAAACGTTTTTGATATGATTTCAGGAACTCTAAATTATAGCATTGTAGTTCCAAAACTGGATCCATGTCAGTTATGTGAACAAGTGTTTATTCCACACCCCGCAAGTGAAATCAAAACATTTACTATGGCCAGCTGTGGATGTCTCTATTATCAAACTGTCACGAAGGACATTTACTAACTGTGGGGGCGAGATGTCCAAATATGGAATGCAGATATAAAGATATTGAAACCTCTCTTACTATTAATGAGACAGGGCGCAAGTTCCAATAGAAATTTCTCTGCTAATGCCAACGCAAGTTTCGCAAAGGGGGCGCTATTGTTTCTGATTTCAGAGGATGTGTCATTATTTCCAGCTTCACCAAAAAAGCGTATCACTGATTCCGTATCTGTAGAGACCATAGCTAAAAAAGTCAAAAAAACGGGAGAAAAAAAAGCAACCAAAAAAGAATCAAATGCATTAAATCAACTTATCAATGAGTTAATTGGGGAGTCTTCCACGAATTCGGAATCTTCAAGCACAACAACTATTACCGTGGCACTACAAGATATGGAAAAACTTGAGACGTTTATTCTGTTGTATCAGAACATTATCAGTGCCAAATCAAACAATGAAAAAACGAGCTGTGATATATTATGTTCTTATTATGCTTTTGGATTATGGTTATCAAAGCGATATGAACACTACTGAAATCTAATCCAGAACATACAGCACAGGCGAGAGTTAATAATGATATTAAGAAACAGCTAGATGAAAAAGTTACTGAGATGACACTTTGGTAAAGAACCAAAAAAGCTAAAAAAATTTACATTATTTTTTCTGAAGCCAAAAAGGATAAGATCCAAAAAGTTAAATTATTAACAGCTAATGCTATATCTAAATTGCCTTGGGCTAGTATAGACTATATCGTTATCAATATTTCGAAAAAGAAACAAAGCATTTCTTGATATATTGCGCCACATGTCACGTGATATCCTGACCAGTGGTCAGCGACTTTGCTATTTTGTTTCATGTACACACCTCAACTAAATAAACTACATATCAATTAAGTTATAATTTACCTGAATTTTGGGTTTTATTTGTAATAGCTGAAAAATAAATGTTCAAGACGCGAAAATAGAATCTGTGCTCAGTTTATGGGCACGTGATGAAGATCGTATAATATTCAATGAACATGCCATACATATTTATGCATATATATGCATATGTAATTTTTAATACTACAGAACTACGTATCGCTTTTAATCAATCTCTTTTATATAACACTGCGAAGCTATAATATTTGTCCCATTAAACTATATATTTGATTTTTTTTAACTACGAAATTTAATTCTATTTAATGATATAAAGTTTATTTTCGCATAAACTATCAAACAAGTTGTGAAATTTTACATAAATCCCGGGTAATCTTTTTAAAAAAAATTGCTTTTATTTTGTAGCAAATAAGGATCTAATTTATATATTTAAACCTCAAGAAACCAATTCCAATTTCGCTAAAAATTTCTTTTAAAAAAAAAGCTGGATTTTTTGTAAAAATTAATTCAAGAATATAATGATCTTCAAAAATTATTTCCCAAAATAATTTTTTTTACTAGTGACCATTATATCTAATGCCCATTGGGTTGTATTTCTTTCAAAGCTTGCTATAAGTTATGTGGACATTTTATACATGTTCTCTTTGATCGTGCAGGTAGGATAAACCAATTTGGTTCTTCTTCAATTTCATGTGAACAATTTTCTCTATTTTTTTTTGGTCGTCCTTGTGGTATTTTCTTGAGTACACGAGTTGTTCCTTTTTTGCACCTAGTAGTTGCAGCAACTTGTACATTAATTCTTTTACCTCCACTCTAATAAACATTGCTATTAACTTGACCTGCATTACAATTGCAGGTTTCAAGAAAAGAAGCTACTGCTGGACAAATGTGGGTATTTTGCACAGAACAACGTTTCTTGTAACTTTCGACAAATTTACATACACCTTTATCCAATGCAGGATCCTTTTTCTCAAGTAGACTTTCCAAATCTCGGCTAAGCCAATATAATTCATTTATTGCCAATTGATGGAGATCAAGATCATTTTCATCCTTGTTATTATAACCCTCAGCATCATTTTCACTATCATTTAAAAGTGAAAAGGGCACGGATTCAGGAAGTATATTTTTATTGCCCAGATTATTGTATTCATTATAATTTCCATTACTAACTAAATTATTAACAACATTTGTAAAAGATACAGATGCAGGCACAGATTCTACTGTTGTGTGTATAAACTCTTGATCATGTTGTACTTGATGAAGGTCAGTATAGAAATTAATATCTTTGCATTTTTCACCCAATGCCAGATAAGCATATTGGTATTTATTGCTTACTGACATTGTAGGTATTTGGTTTAAACCGCAAATATTATAGTAGAATGCTATTGAATTTTGGTGCTTATAAGGTGCTCCTACCTCATTACACTCGCAAATTCCAAGTCGCATGTCTACAACATACCATATATCTTTATTTTTACTACTTCTATGCTTAAAAACTATTGAATTAAAGCTTACTACATCAATATCCTCTTTTGGTTCAACTTTCCAGCCTGAGAGTCGAAAACGGAGTGCAATAAAACCATCCAATTTATTATGAGCCACTGCTAGTAATTTGCAGGTATAGTAAAGATCCATTGTACTTATAATAAAATTAAAAATTTGAACTAAATTAAATGCTTGTATACAATATCTTTAATGATTCGAATCACAGCCTCTGCGAAATTATTTGTATTATTATTCGAATTGGCAATTGGTGACGAAATACAATGGCTCACTCTTTACGCCTGTTCCATGCAACTTCGAAATATTTTTAAAATTGAGGATATTTAAGATATGTTTCACTAGTTATAATTTGCATATATTCTCTATATAATATGGTCTCGGTCTTAGAAAAAACAATCTTTTTTAAATGCTCAATTAGAGTAACACGATTAGCTATACTAATGCATGTTTGCTGTCCCATAGCCATCTCCATGCTGCTTGCAAAAAATGAAAAACACATAAGAGCAATGTTGCCTCTTCCCAAGTAGTGATTTAAGCCGGCTAAGGTAGCCGCAGCTAAGCCGGCTTAGCCAGCTAAGCCAGCTAATGTAATGTGACCGGCTGGCTAATGCGGCTAAAAGCTAACTATTATCAGAATCTGGTAAATTCCGAAAGGACATAAAGTCAGGCCAAATATCCCTAAATATTCTGAATGCAGAGCCGTTAGCCAGCTGCTTAGCCGATGATTTAGTTGGCTGGCTAAGCCAGCTAACTAAAACCATACAGCTTAAATCACTATTCCCAAGTACATCATAATGCATTTCTCTCTACACTACAATCGTTAGTCATAATGACTTGTGGCCCAGTTGTAGGCACATGCCCACCAAATGCACCTAATAGCAACATATTTTTCAACGTGTTCAAAGCTTTTGTGAAGGTTTGAGTTGTTTCATCTGAAGTAAGTATTGTAGCTAAAGGTAATCCTCCAACTGGCATACTAGTTGAAATAATAGTTAATGGTGTATTAAGAATGTCAAGACTAGCTGTTGTATCCATATATACTAATTCACTAGCTTGCTGTAAAGCATGGCAGCGTTTCATTAGATTTGTTAGAATGATAAGAATAAATGGTTGACCAGGATTAGTTTCTACTGGAGCAATATAAGGTTGCATCCAGGCGCTTCCTTTTTTACTGTCATTAAATTTTGTAATCTCCTCAGCCAAACGATCAAACATTTCCTTTTCGTTTTTCGCACTAATAGATATATTTAGAAATTTTTCATGAAGGTAATAGATATCATATTTGTGTGGGCAGATTGCCTTGTCTGCTAAAATCTTCTCATTGTTTTCTTATTTTAACTGTATTTCTTCTAAATATGTATGATATGCACTAGCAGGGTTATGTCCAACACAGAAAAGCTCAAAAAATGCATTTTTTGTCTCATTTGAGATGGAGCGAAAGCCTGTAACATGGTCAGATACGAGAGGATGATTATGATGAAATAACATAGATACTATGCACGAATATCGAACTTGTTTTGTAGCTGTAAACTTAGTATCCTAGACAATTAGTGTCTCTTACACATGTGCTAATTATTTTTTTATTTTCTACTGTTTTAGCATTAATATCATTACTTTTTTTCCTTGTTTCAATTTTACCATATGACTGTGGATGCAATGAAAGCATTTAGATAAAAGAAAACGTACACCATTAAGTGGTCGTCCTTGGGTTTCTCGCATAGTTACTTTGTGTAAGTCAGTAAACTCGTTGAACCACATTATAGTACTTTCAACTGTACAAGTATTCATATGTAATTTTAACTTGAACGGTTCTTCTTGTGCACCCAAAAAACTATAGTGTTGAACTGTTTTAAAAGAATCGACATAATTATAATTTTTGGGTAAAGTGTTATGCAGAATAGTAAGGTGAGCTGGTATAATATTAAGAGTAGGCGATATCTCAATATTAGGTATATTTTTTTTATTTGTGTTTAATATCAAGCTTAACGCCATTTTTTAAAGAAAAATTTTTGTAAGAAATACTGATCAAGAAAGAGTTATAAGAACAGGACCCATTACATCTCTGATATATGTCATTTTTTTTTAGCAAATTGATTCAAATTTGATCTAAGGTCCAAATTTAAATTTTAGCAAATTGAAGTTAATTTTAAAAAGGGTCATAATTGAATATTTTGGCGAATTACTAAGATTTTACACATGTTATATTTTATTTTTAGCAATTTACCCACATTTTGCAAGAATTATTATAACAAGTTAAGTCGTGCTATGATGATCGATCCAAATATAACAAGTTATTAATGGCTATACGGAGCAAAATTATAATTAATTATAATTGAAAATAAATAAAAGTAGTTTAGCATGTAATCGGGCTTTAGTATCAATAGCAACTTGCATATGTATTACGATCATTAATTGTGATGTATATTGATAAACAAATAATTATGTAATACAATTGCGCGGAATTATCATTAAGCAAATTAGTTAGTAATTAATATAATAATTGTAGTAATTATTATGTAGTTAGTATCTTCTCTGAAATTTTCAAGAAATATAAAATTAAATATTCTTGCATAATGTATTTTAATATGCTAAATAAGTTTTTTAGAGTACAAAGTTAGAATCAATTTGTAAAATTTTAAAATCATAATATTTTTAAAAATTTTTTTATTTGAATTCTATGGATTTGTAAAATTAAAATAAAAAAGTTTTCATCAAGAACTCATGGAGATATCTTTGATGAAAGTTCCTGTAAACAATTTCAATGCAGTTTCTTTCTAATATGTTTTTTTGCTTTTTCAAAATAACCCACTGTTTGGCGATGATTTACAAAAAATTTTACTATGCTAACTAAAAAAATTTTATAACAAGACTTGTAGCGCATAACATTGACTAATAGAATCTCAATTTCATGAAAAAATATTGAAAACTCATGAAGATATTAACGTTTTTGTAAATTTGGACGCATACGTTTTCACAAGTTTTCCCCTAAACTTCAAATGCTTCCAGAAGCACTTTCTCAAAATGAAACCTCCAAAACGTGACTTAGCAAGTTGATAGAATAGGTATTCAAGAGTCTTCAATTAAAAATTCATCAAAAACAGATTAATATTGATGAGTTTTGATAATTTTTCAATTTGCTTCCAGATTCGGGATTTTCTAAAATTTTTAATTTTGATGAAAACAGAAAAATCATCATCACAGGCTAGATTTTTACAAGTTCAAATGAAACAAGTTACTGCGCACGAATATAATCAATATAGAATAGGCTAAAATTTTGCTTTCTAAAATTTCAAGTTATTTGGTTAAATATTTATTTCATAATAGCTTTTTTTCATTTGGCGCAGCTTCTTTATAATATACTTTATGGAAATAGAAGAATCTTTCATTAAAGATATCTCTACAAGTTCTTGACCAAATTTGATGAAAATTTTTTTATTTGAATTTTATGGATCCATAGAATTCAAATAAAAAAATTTTCATCAAATTTGATCAAGTGGTTGCAGAGATATCTTTGATCAAAGTTTTAGAGAATTTCAAAACGCATATCACATGACAGATACGTTTAAATTTGTTGACAAAACTTTGATCAAGGATATCTCTGCAACCACCTGATCAAATTTGATGAAAATTTTTTTATTTAAATTGTATGGATCCATAGAATAAGTAAAAAAATTTTCATCAAATTTGATCAGGTGGTTGCAGAGATATCCTTGATCAAAGTTTTGTCAAAAATTTAAACGTATCTGTCATGTGATATACGTTTTGAAATTCTCTAAAACTTTGATCAAAGATATCTCTGCAACCACCTGATCAAATTTGATGAAAATTTTTTTATTTGAATTCTATGGATCCATACAATTCAAATAAAAAAATTTTCATCAAATTTGATCAGGTGGTTGCAGAGATATCTTTGATCAAAGTTTTAGAGAATTTCAAAACGTATATCACATGACAGATACGTTTAAATTTTTGACAAAACTTTGATCAAGGATATCTCTGCAACCACTTGATCAAATTTGATGAAAATTTTTTTATTTGAATTCTATGGATCCTTAAAATTCAAATAAAAAGGGTTTTAACAGCTATTACAGTTTTAAAAAATTTGCTCTATATTTATTTACCCAATACTAAATGTTATAATCAAGTTTTTAGCAAATTACTATAAAATTTATATATGCATATAATAAACCAACTTTTAGCAAATTTACTTGATTTTAGGGGTAGCAAAAACGTCTAAATTCATGCAGATCAGTTATGACCTATATGAGAGATGTCCGGGTCCTATAAGAACGTTTACTAAACAATTGTGGTTTGTTTTTTTTTTTAAAAAAAAACATAGATTTAAAAGATTTATGATGCAATTATTAGATAAAAATGCAATGATCGTAAGATTGTGTAATTCTGAGTTTTAAAATTCAAGATTTCATTGCGATTGTGATTTCACTACATATTACTAAATAATTTTTTTTATTGAGGGGCAAATTTTATTAATGAATTTTGTGTCCACCAATTACCACGAATATGAATATCAGTAGGTCGAGATAGAATTATTAAAATCTCATAAAAGTAAGAGTTTAGTTGGTTTTACTAGTATTTTATTTGAAGCCAAAGCAAAAAAGTAACTATCTTTTTTTATTTTCGCTTATATGCTAAATTCAACTATATATGAATCAATTATACTATCTTTTATTTTTATTAATTAACTATTCTTTATACATTGCATTATAATTACCCATAATCTCTTCTTATATTTCTGATCAAATAATCCCAAATTTAATACTAAAGACTAGCGAGAAGTATTATTATACTACGAATATAAATATTGGACAGTCGATATAGGATTATCAACATCTAATTTGAAGATAAGGTTTTAGTTGATTTTACTGGTATTTTATTTTAAGACAAAGCAAAAAAAGTAACTATTTTTTCTTTATTAAAATTTAACTATGAATCAACTACATCATTATATAATTAATCATATATATTACCTTTGATTCTTATTAATTACCATTCTCTATGTATTGAATTATATCTTATATATCATTAATTACTCCATAATCTCTTTCTATACTTCTGATCAAATAATTCCAGAATTTAACACTTAAGACTTGTGAGAAGTATTATTTTATTATTATTTTTTATTCTATTTTTTTGGATAGGTTACTAACCTTCATATTCTTCAATCATTATACCATGCATAATACATTCTAAACACCAATTTCTGTTGTTGAACTGATTTTGATCGTGATGAAGAACAAATGAATATTTATTGTTAAAATTATTTTTTATTAATGTCAAGATAAGTATGTTATTTTATTTTACAATTTAACTTTGTTTTGTACATATTTTTATACTACTGGTAATAGGTTTTACTTATATTGTTTAGTTTATTTATCTATATTTTAATTACTTTAATCATTATTATATACAATTCCGCAGGTGGGACAGGAACCTTTTTTACAAGTATCTTTTAAAAATCTTTAATGTGATATTAAGTGTGATATCACTAAGTAATCAAAGCTATGTCAGCTAACTATGGCATTTTTTATATTACAGATTTTTATATTAATACAATCAGCAATTGATTTTATTGTTATGTATTTTATACAGTAATTCCAATATTGATATAAAAATTTCAAAACGATTCAATTTATTGTCAGGACATCAAATTGCTTGGAATTTTCACGAATTGTTTATAAAATATCAAAGGATAAAGTTATGTTTGAAATTTTCTATTAATATATAAGTTTTGTACATTCATCTCATAGAATCTTTTAAATTTTATTAATTAAACTAAAAGAGATTATTTCAAACCCACAAGTTGAAACCTACCTATGGCTTTCGCAAAAAATCAAATATAGAACCTTTGAGATAGTCCTAATAAATATGCTTTATTCAAAAGAAACTCGAAAAATAAGTAAAAGTTTCGTCTGAATCTTTTAGAAATTCATGCCTATTTTATAATTAAACAATATAAACATAATACATTTAATTTCACTAATAAAATTTGATCATAGTGAATTGATCAAATTATTTAATATCACACCCTAATGTGATATGCAACTTTTCCAAATATTTAAATTCTTTTAGTATTTTTTTCGTATGTAATCTAAAAGAATGTTGTAATTAAAGGGGCATCCAGAAATAACGTTATACAAGAGGGGGGAGGGGGTCTGACAAAATATAACGATTTTTCTTTTAAGTAGGGGAAGGTCAAAAAAATATAATGCAATTTTTTTAGAAAAAATCGTCTAAAAATTGATCTAGTGGTTCAAATTTAATGATTTTGGTACTATTCGATTCGTCTCGGTGAGAGGAGTTGAAAGGTACCAATTTCATTTCATTTTGATTACTAGATCAAAAGTTATTGGCCAAATACTATTGGTTATTATGTTTTCTTATAAAATGGCTATAAAATCAATAGTTTTTGTGAATAACTATTAATCCAGTAATCCAAATGAAATAATTTTGGTATCATTGGATTCATCTCACTAAGACGAATCGAATGGTACCTAAATCATCCAAATCAGATCACTGTGTTACAATATATTCAAGTTTTTGTAAAATTTTATATATAAATATACGAATTTTAAAAAATTTTTTTATATAATAGAGGGGGGTCAAGCCTACTATGAGGAGGTATATAACGTTATTTATGGATGACCCCTAAACCATAATGTCATTATTCATAATTTCACGCTAATGTAAGATGCTTGATTATTTAGAAATTTGGGTCAGAACGACTTTAGTTATTTTTGATTATGCTATTTATTAATTGTTAAAGTTATATATTTTTAGCTTGAATTAACGAGTAATTTCCAGAGCTTTGGTTTTACTTTTCACTTTAGTCAAATAGTTTATATTGTAGTTATTTAGAAAAATTTTTTTTGAAATCAACTGTATTTAAAGTTTTCTTTTATAAAAAGAAATAATGACCATAGTATTTATTTAGCTTGTTACCCACTATGATAAACATACTGTATATTCATACTTAATATAAAAACTTATGCTAATATTATGACACTATGTTTATGTGTACTTTTAAGACTTCTAGTTAGCAGTGTTTATTTGATTTTGCCATAATTCTAATTTTTAAAGTTATAGGATTTATATAAAAATAATAAATTTATTTATCAAAATAATATATTTAATGCTCAACAGCTATATTGCTATCAAAGAGTATTAATTAAATAATGCTCTAATCTTTATAAGTAGAAACTCTGTCCCGCTAATATCAAATAAATCAGTGTATTATTACTATCGCAAATACAGTCATAAATGAATACCATATAGTAATACAGACTTTCGGGTATATGCATACACATGCATAAATATGCATGGTATGTTCATTGAATATTACATGATCTTCATCACGTGCCCCTAAACCGAGCACAGATTCTATTTTTGTATCCAAGACATTAGCTTCGTTATATATTAATAAAAGTTGCAACTCCGTTGCTTGCATTTATATGCAGAACATATAGATTATTAAAGTTAATATGCGCAGATAATAAATTGTTTTTTGTGAAATGTTTCCAAGAAAAATTCTCTATATCAATAAAATAATTTACCGAAATGCACGATTAAATATACCAAATAAGTTTATTAATGCGGTAAATAAAAATAAATTACAGAAAAAAATAATGTTTTATATGCAACATCATGTGAAATGTATGCTATATTACGATCTAAGCTTAAGGGTAGGGTGTCAATATTTCCATTTTCATATAAAATAGATTGTAGATTAACTTTGTATAACCATATCATATGATTTACATATAAACATCATATGATTCGACCAATGAGGATTATCAAATTTTTGTGTAACCCAGGAAAAACATAGTGATCTCAGAAAATTTAATTCTATATGAAGTTTATTTTTTTTAAAGAGATGCATTTCTTACAACTTCACTATTATAAACAAGCTACTTTAAACTATATTATATAAATATGGTAAAAATTGTCTCAGATAATAAAAAGTTTTATTAGAAGCATATTTTTATTGCCGGAGCGTAGCGACGGACATTTAGTGTTTACGCATAGTGATATAAAAGTTACGTTTTTGATGCGGTTTGATCTAAAAAAATTACTTTTTTGATTTTGTTTACATCAATTACATAAAATTAGATCAGAACCACAATTTGGAAATTTTTTGTCTGTCCGCACGTGTGTCACGTAAAAAAAAACCCCCTGATAAAAAAAAATCAACAAACAGACCTGCCAATTAAATAATTTTTTAATAAATTTACATATTCTATTAGTTGGACGCCTAAATTTACAAAAATATTCGAACATAAATTTGTTTTTGAAACTTTGTAGATATTTTGTAAAATTTCCAAGCAATTCCTTGTTTTTTTAATGAGTTGAATCGTTTTGAAACCGATAATTTTAATAAATATATTTATTATTATTAATATTACTGTTATTAGTATAAGCTATAGTAAAATTATTAGCTAGACACTTATAAACAAATTAGATTTAAATAATGTATACTATATACTGTATTATTAAATATATACAACTATTATATATTATATTAAAATAATTAATTACTGTAGTTTTATGAATTTAAAATATTTTCGCTCCGGCCTCACAATGCTACGCATTAGCCTAGTTTAATATAAAAATTCAATCTACCATGTAGATCATATGAAAAATGATCTACGTACACCCTACCCTTAAAGATCTGTTCTAATAGATTTTGTTGGCCATTTTTTTAATTACACGCAAAAAATTTTTTCTTCGTATGGAGTATATGGGGTGTCTTCAATTAAAAGGGCCCATTTTTACATTTTTTTGAAAAATGAGTTTTCGTTAAATTCATATAAATTTTGACATGATTGACTTTTTTTAATTATAAATGAAAGTCGAATTACATAATAAAAAAATCAAGATAATGTAATTACATGAGGCTGCGTAGAGCCAACACGTCACGAGTTTACCCGATAGTCACCTGCCGTCTTTAACCAATCAATATCGTGAAATTTGATTGATCCCGGATCAGTCCGAAAATCAAAACAAATAACTAAACTCAAATATCTCAAAATAAAATATATGTAAAAATGGGCCCTTTTAATTGAAGACACTCCATATGTCAAAAGGGGATCGTTTTTAAAATTGAAATATCCGGGTGGGTTTATTACTCTATACCGATTTCTATTTTACGTTTAAAACTTTGGTAATTATAAACCTTAGCCATACAGATTATTGGGATCGAGATCCTAAGTGCCTGGAGGAAATTAAATGATTGGGACATATATTGGATCGGGAATCAACCACCTTCTTCTTCAATTACCAAACAAAATTCGCACTCTGCCTTGGCTGATGAATTAAGGTGCTTAAGAGAAATATACGCAAACACACATCCCGCTTATAAAAAGCATTAAAAATCTGCAGAAAGAAATGAAGGAAAGTATAATTATTGAAATTATTTATGTGTAGGTGCCAGTGTACTCTATGACTAATCCAGCATCCGAGCGTTGTTATGGTTTTTCCGCGTGTAAAACCCGGGTAGCACCGCGTGTGCGTGGTCATGGAAACATTGAGCTGGCCCGAGTGTTCAGATAAGGGATGTTCTTTTGAGCTAAACCTGTGGTCCGAGTGTCCATCAGGCGAGGTCCGAGTGTCCGTGGCTCTTGTGAACTCTCTTCCCTTCATTATTAATCTGAAATTTGACAAATAATACTATATAAATATATATACAGATTAATTGATTGATTGATTATATTTTTTTTCAGTAGGAAAGTACTAATGACGCGGAGAACATCAAAATTTGGGAAACAAAGGGACGAATTTCATCACTAATGTTAGAATCCAATTTTATTGACTTGGAGTCAGAAGTCGAAAAGGCAAGCGATTTATTGAGTGTTTTATTGTGTCAGAATAGCATCTTATTCTCCTCTTGTTGAACCTATTATTTAGAAGAAAGGAATACAACGTGGCCTTCAGATACAGTAGCACGTCGAGGATTCCAATTATATTCCGATATGGAATTTGATTCAGTGGAACGAGAGCGGAAGAGGTTGAAGGCAGATGATCATAACTATGAAAAACCTCAAAGTCAATCGATTGATGACTCCGAAATGTTACCCGTAAAAGCTGATTTGGTATCGGCATCTTCGAAGCCTCTCAAAATATTGTCAACAGGATCGTTTGCAGATTTGAGACAGGAAGGAGGCTATTATTTAGACAAAACTCAGTTCATAACTAAAATCGAATATCTTAATGCACGTGCTATTCTCTCTCTGCGCCCTCGTCGTTTCGGAAAGACACTATTTCTCTCTACTTTATCCTCTTATTACGACGTAAAAAACAAAGGAAAAAAATTTGAACAACTTTTCGGCGATTTGTACATCGGAAAGAATCCCACACCATTTTGATCTTCATTCCTTATTCTTAAATTAAATTTTTCTGGACTTCGTACCAATTCAACATTTGAAGTTTTCGAAGAGGACTTTCATAAAAGTTTGAACGTAGACATGACAAAGTTTATGTGCAGATATCGACAAGAGTTGAAGGATTATTATCAAGTTTTGGATAAAAAAGAAAGCGCTTTGGTGAATTTTAAGGAGTTACTGAATGCGGTAGAATTGAGCGAGCACAAGGTATTTTCTCTTGCTTAGTTACCATCTACTCTCAAAAGAAGAAACAGAAACTAATGTTTTTCTCCTTTAGCTCTATATTTTTATTGACGAGTATGACGCTGGAATGACCGAAGCCCTTAAAAACGAATACACCTTACAACCTCTTATTGCTCATCATAAAAATTCTCCAAGCAGAACTGAAGTAATAGAGAGTTCGTTCAAACAATTTTACAGTCGATTGAAATCTGCTTGTGATGATAGCCTTGTTTATGTTTTCCAAACCGGTGTCACTCCTATTGTTATGGCCGAATTCACTTCAGGCTTTAATATTTCTGAAGATTTAGCCCTTAACAAAAAATTTTGGGACATGTATGGCTTCAAGAAGTCAGAAATTGAGTTGCTCTTGAATAAAGCATTTGGGAAATAGTTTGCCAGACAATATTAAAGAAGAATTAATTACGTGGTTAAAAAACGAAAATGATGGATATTTTTTTCATCCTAGACAACCCGAAGGGATTTTTAACACAGCACGTGTCTTGTACAGTATTAGAAAATTTTTGGAACAAAAGGAAGAATCAGATAATAGTTGGAATTCTTTAATAACTCATGATGCACTTCTTGATTTTCCCTTTGACCCTCAAACACTTCCCTCTCAAATTTCACTGGATTTAATCGTTAACAACCCCCTTGGTAAATCCATCCTTACAGAAGCACTTGCTCGGCATCCTCTCGAATTCAAAGATGGCATAGCTCAACGATTTAGACTCACCAATATTCGCGAATTAGCAACTGATCGTGCACCACTACTTTCATTTATGTTTTATATCGGAGCCATTACGTATCAACCTAGCTTATCTGTTATTGACCAAACATTATTTTCGAATACCTAATCATCTTACCGAAAAGGAATTTATTAGGGAAGCATTAAAAATTTACGACTGGAAAGAAGATGATTTAATTCCTGTGCGGGGTTATTTGCAAATTTTAGAGGCCGATAATAATATCGAACCCCTTTGTCGTTTTATTGAGAATACTTTATTAAAACCTCTAAAAGATAATAGTATAGTACATTCTAATGAAGAAGCCCTAAAGCAAGCATTCATGGATGCTATGATTCTTACCCTCCATGCTGATATCGAGCCAGAATTCCAAGTATATTCTCAAAGTCCTGATTTATATGGAATGGCGATCGATTTAGTAAAGACTACCGGTAGTACGGGGAAAAGAATAGCAATCGAATTTGATAATATCCAAATGAAAAAAATTCTATTAGACGGAGCTAATGGTCGTTGGCAGGATGCCACCAAAGTATCACGATCGTTATTAGGAAAATCAGAAGAAGAAATCTTGGGATTGAAAATCGATGATGAGCACCGAAAAGGACAAAAAACAGTTGCGGAAGCTTTAGAATATAAGATTAATACAAAAAAAAAATATCTTGGACCATTAAGCAAAAGAAATGATGCAGATTTAAAAAGCGTGTTTATTGTTTTAAGAGTGGGTTTACACCGTTTAATCAGTAGAAGAATTTATTGTAATTATGAATAACTATTTTACATTTTATATATGTTCTATTAACCTTCGAGTACATGATTCAGTAAATAAAAACTAAGACTTTGCACTGATAATCTCACGAATATATTAATCATTACTTGATTACGAAATGCAATAAATTTTTTATTTTGCTATTCCACAAGCGGTAATCCGATTTATTACATCATGAATATTCATCCTCTTATGAAATAGTGACTAGAGCCGCAGACATTAGAACATCAATTAACAAAAGGCAGGGGGTGTAGAGTGACGTATTGACGTCACTACTCAATTTTATATGACGTAAGAGTGACATAGTGACGTCACTACCTCAGACCTTTCAAATGTTTGCAGCTATAATAGTGACACATACTTTCGGTTTTTCTCATATTCATCCGTTCTACGATGGTATCGGTCGCGTTAGTCGTATTGTATCTTTCGGCTATCCACAATAAAATATATTAAGACGCGTTATACAAAGTTCAGGACAAGATCTCGCTACATGACTTGATGATATGGACAATTTATGATTATAACATCATATTCAAAAAATAATAATGTTTTTTAACAATATGTATATTTGTACGGAAAAAAAAAATTATTATTAATGCATTTAAAGTTTTAAGTTTACTCGATCATGCCAAAACCAAAAATATTCGTATCAGCTAAAAAATCAGAAATTTTTATCAGGTGTCCAGAGTTTAAATAAAAAACAGATCAAAATTTTTATTTTATGTAATGTAAACCAATGATATATATATAGATCTAGCTGATGATGCTTGAATTACTGATTTTTAACGATTTAAACAGTACCGGTAATTACCGGTAGTCAATTTCTTATATTACAACTAGGTCAATCAGGTCACCAGGGTTACTCAGATTATTAGAAATAACCCCAATAAAATGATTTTGCAAACAGGCGGGTGACCCAGGGCTTAAATTTTATGCTGGACCTAATTTCTAATTAAAAAATAATCGGAAAGAAATGAAATTTGTCTTAACAGTTAATGTAAAGGTTAATCGGACCCGGACATTTCTGTAAACTTCAAACCAAACAAGACTTGACTAAAAAGTTTATAAATGATCTTGAAAAAAGGTTGAATTTGAGTTTGGTTTGAAATTCAAACTAACTTAGCCAAAAGTTTTTTGTCCGAATAGAAGCACTACCTGATACTTTATGATCTGCTAACGGTTCTAATCCGGCTCCATTAACACAAGCTAAGCTGTAAGATAACCGAATCGTTAATTAGCCTGGCTAAGCCGATTGGCTTACGGCTCTGTAGAGGAGTTTTGTATCACTACTAAAGCTGGATAAAATGAAATAATAGTACTTGGAATGTAAAATACCCGGGGTACTAAAGATAGATAACTTGGAATATAAAATACTCCCGTGATATATCTGATATATTACCCGCTTATATATATATATATATATTAAATCGTTAGTTGTACTTACACTCTTTCCAACTTTATTAACTGAAACCCATTATCGAATCACAAGTTTATATTATCTATTAAAATTTTTTTGTATGTATTGAGATCATTTTCTATAAAAAAAAAAATTAGATTTATAATCAAATTGCGAATTACAATTGGAATAATTTCCAGTTGTTTATTGTGAATTTTTTTTACTCAAATAGAATTTCTAATAATCTAAATTTTTAATAAAAAAATGAAGCTTTCATTGAAACTTATCCAACTATAATAATCAAACATCTTTTTATTGGTACCATAAAATCAAGTAATATAAGCCAATAAAAAAACCAACTATTTATAGAGACCAATCAAAGCTTGTTTTCTTATACACCTTTTAACACAAAAATTCCATTTTATTCTTTAGTGCTATTATTTGACAAGATCCGAGTACAACAAATATATATAATTTTGTAAGTACGTACTGTAAATGAAGTACATAATTTTATCATGTGAAAATTATTCGGATTAAAAAAAATCCAGTTTTAAAAAGAAAAAAAAAAAAAATCTTAACACACTACTACCAGCGTTTAAAAGTAAAATCCTATGAAGAGTTTAAAAGGAATCATAATTATGCAAAAACAGAACATGCCTGACTAAAACCACAACGGACTTGTTTTTGATCCTGTGCTTGAGTAAATTCTTTATTTGAAAGTGTAGCTTGAAGGGTTGCGGATTTGATTGTATAAATTCGTTGTTCTTTAGTTATATATTTTTGATAATCTGATTCTTGAAGCTTTTGATCTTTATTTTCTTGTGTTGCGTAATGCTATTGAAAATGATTAAATGTATTAAAATAAAATAATAATAATAATATTATTATTAAAATTTCATTCAAACATAGATATTATAGTAACAAGGATTATTACCTCCAAATCGAGATGCTCTTTATTATTTTTAGTATTTGAGGATCCCATCTCCTTTACCAAAGGAGACCCAACTTCACCACTAGACAAAATTTCATCACATACAGATTTTTCATCATTTTTTGATAAGTTTATTTTGCATTTTCTTTGCGCGATTAAATCTTGTAAGGCTTGTAAAACACGAGTTTTTTCATTAATCCAATCCTCACATGATTGACACTTGTTGAAGTCATCATTTGGATTACCACAACCGCGACAAATTCCAAAAATCATTTTTCGACGAGCGAAAATATATACAGAAGTTCTAGAACCTTTTAGTTGAGTACTCATTTTTTTTTCAACAAAAAAGGTAAATATACAAAGAGAAAGAGGGGTGGTTTTTTTTTTTCAGATATATAAAAATAAACTTTTAAAAAATATTAAGAATTTTTTAGGATTATTTTTAAAAGAAAAATCATCAACTGGTAGTCGAATAAATAGCAAAACCAAGAGAAAGATTTGCAAATTGAAGATAATAATTTTTAAGATCTTTAAAAAGTTATTTTTTCGTTTGCAAAAATAGTTGGTTGGTCATAAATCAGTCAAATTGGATACGTAATACTACGTACAGCACTGCGCAATTTCCGTGATGCGTGCGTTAGGTATCTGCCTGAAATTCGTCAGAATGCGTCTCTTTTTAAAGGATATTTCGGGATTGTTTTTTTATTTATTTATTTATTTATATATGTATATATATTTATATATATTTATTTATTTAGAATCGTGAATTACAAACGTATTTATTAGTCACCTAATATGTCTGTAATGTCTGTAACTATGATTTACAGTGTTACTATTTGAAAACCAACGAATATTTTACGACAGCTAGTTTTCACAACCATAATCAGCTATGTATCAGGTATGCGTGAATTACGAATGCATGCATTATTCGTCCAAAAATCAGATCATATATAATTGGTTAATTAATCTACGTGCGTGCTTCCATTTTTACTTAGTAACACAATATCGATATTAACGATATTAAAATATACTACCTAAAAAGAGATATAATTTAAGCATAAATTAGATTAAGGGGCGTAGAAGTTAAACTAGAATACAAATACAATGTATTTAATATTTATCATTTAATAGAACCCAGGCGATATAATAATGGCAAAAAATGGCAAAAAAGAATGGGAATTTTGAAAATCACATCGATATTGTATAAAGTTTTATGGCGATAGGTGAAAATCCACATTTCAATTTATTAAATTCATCATTGATATGCATAATATAGTTTTAACGCATATTATTCTGTTTTACCATTTTAAAGAACAAAAGAAATTATATATTGTAATTCTTTTTACAAATTAATATTAGTTTATTACCTGATATAGAGTAGTTCCATTAGGTCATTTTGAATTTCTTTATCTAATTTGATGACATATAAAATATATAACCAATTAAAATATGACTTTGATCTATTTATTATATTAGGTCATGAGATTTATGTTCTTACAATTCTTATCCCCTTTAATCTGAAACGCGTCTAAATAGAATTCCTCGGAAGAATAAATATTATATCGGAATAAATATGATAGGTTCTTTTTTTTTTTGATACAGTAGTATTAAATTCTTAGTCTTGATTTTCTGTACCTTGATTTTCAATCGTTATCAGTTATCAGTTATCGTTATCGTTATTATTAAATTTGAATTAATACTCTAACGTAACACACATCTCTATTCATTGTTTGTAATCGATACAGACTTTACGCGCATTAGTTAAATGTAACAAAGTTTCGTTTGAAAATACTATACTCGTGACATATAACAAAAGTCTAGTTAGTTAAATACAAAAAAAAAAAGAAAAAAAAAGACCACTTGAAAAGAAATTGATTTTTTTTTTTAAAACCTCCTTTTTATAACAGTAAATATAACTGTGGCTTTTGTTATAAAAATTGCAATTCATTTTGGGGCTTGGCGAGGCATACTGATATCAAATTATCAGGGCGGGTTGAATACATATTATAATGCAAAGTAAAGCAATGCATTAAGCTATCAGAAAATTTGGATCGAACACCATTTTCCTGCTAGGACATGTTTTTCAAAAGTCGATCATTTAAAAAAGAAAAAATTAAAGTTTTTTTTTTTTTTTTTTTTTTTAGCAGAAAAATCAAATAAAAAAAGCGGAAATAAATATAATAACAAAGCAATATTTAATAAAGTTCAACAATATGAAGAGATGCAATTTTCATATGTTATTAAGAGGTCTTTTTAAATTATATAAAAGAGTCTAATATTTTTGTATCATAAAAAAAAATATATTGTTGAACATGCTAGCTTGTTAAAATATTGGCTGGATCAACAGCGTTTTTTTCAAAGCCATGTGTCAGGCACTCTTTGCAAAGCCAATAACTTTTCCTTTTTTACTTTACCCCTATCACAAAAGGTATAAATACTAAGCCTCAATATTAACAATGCGAAGAAAGTAAAAGGTTTTTTGGTTATCGTAAATATTCCCTTTTTACATCGTTTTACGAAGGTTGTTTTTAGAGAAAAAATCGAAATGACCGAATTCTGTTGCTGCTGGTGGGTGTTTATAATTTTTATCGTATGAATTTTAATTGTTAGTATAAGTTTTAGTCTGTTGTCAGTTCGATTTGACCGGCCTGCATCTTTTATTCAACAAAAGGCTTGGATAAATAAAATGAAAGGGAGGAAATTTTTGAGAATGGTATTATTCCTATAAAAACTTCACTCAAACTATTAAATTGTTGGTTTTCCTTCTTTATAGTATTCCTATTCGGCTTGGTACAATAATCCTTGCTGGTCTCTGTTTAGTAAGTATCTTTGTATAAAAAAAAAAATTAATCAGTTATCATTTATTTTACATTATTTTTTTTTTTTTCATTTCAGTTTGTTGCTATTGGAGCAGCAGTGGGTTACCTGGGGAAACCAGAAGGTGCGCATTATATAATCTAATAACACGTATGAGCGTTTGCTTTTTAATAAATATATTATCTATCTTCGAAATTAGCGTACGCGCCTGATATGTCAAAAGGTCTCACACTAGTTTTTGGTATTGCATACATTATCATGGCATTAGTCTCATTCTTTGGAATTATCGGTTCACTCTTTGTAAGTTAACTATTTTATTTCTCATTTTTTTTTCTTTTTTGATTTTCTTTTGAATTTAATATTAATTCATTTTTTTACTTTTTAATAAAAGAGTGCAGCAGGTGCTGTCCGTATTTTCGCTACAATGTTATGGGGATTTGTTTTAGTCAATCTTGTTATTGCTATTATCAATATTATCAGTTTGGCTACAAATAAGCAAACAGCAGTCGATAGATGTATATCGCAAATTAATTCAAATACAAATCAATCTGGTATAACTAGTAGTGATTGTCGCAATATAGAAACTTGGAGGATTGTAACTTTTGGAATTGTAGCTGCTATAATTATATTATTTCAAGTAAGTATTTTCCAAAGTTTAGGTATTTCTACAATAAAATGGATAACTATTAAAATTTCGAAAATTGTTTATTCGTAGGCATATTTTGCTAGAGTAGCTTCTCGATTCGCTGAACAACTTGAACAGGAATATTACCGTAAATATGAAACTCGAAATAGAAGCAATGGAAACAATGGAAACAATGGAACTGATCCATACTCACATCATAAACTGGAGAAAAAAGAAGTCCAATTATAAAATCTTTTCCGAAAATATTATAATTTAATACAATCAATCAATCTCCTTGGGATATATTACTTTACGCCCACTTTTTTTTTTTTATGAACTATGTATATATATGAATGTGTAAGGTAATCATACCATCATACTTATTTCCTAAAATTTGTAAAAATTTTGATAGTTGGTTCCCATTTTCACAAAACTTTGAATAATCTTTTATCCCACTGGATAGTGATAGGAATCGACTAAAATAAACTAGTCAACTAAAATCAACTAGTTAAATATTTAATTATAGTCGATTAATCGATTAGCTAACTAATTGGCTAAGATATATCGAAGCTAATTTTAGATATTAAAAATATTTATTTGTTTATTTAATCATATTATTGTAGTAGATATAATTAATTTAAATATATTTAAATTTAAGCATATATAAATTAATATGAAACTTTAAATTACTTAGAATTTTAAGCTATTATAAATAATTTTAATCCAATATTTATACATATATGATTCCAATTACAGTATATTAAATTATTATATACATGATATTTATATTTGAAATAAATTTTTTTATACTTTAATATTATTAATATATCAATCATTGCTAAAAAATTTCTTTGTTATTACAAAAAATTATAATGAAATTAAATTTTAAAAGTTTGAAAATTTCTAAAAATTAAATAGAGAATAATATTTACAAATAATGAAGAACTATTCTAAAATATAGATATTTTTGATTCTAAATAAAAAAAAACTAGTCTAGTATGTAAATAATTTATTTTTGAATATATTTTTATATTCATCAATATATAAAATAATTAACACTTTTTATACAGTAGTTTTTGATTAAATTACTATATTCACATTACTAAGTAATAACTCGACTAAATAGTTAATATAATTATTAATTATTGTGACAGATTAAAATGAAATCGGATTAATATGAAATTTTTCTATTTTTTAAGCAAAATTTTAAAATTTTTTAGGGGACATTTTTTAGGGGTTTTTTTAGCATTAGGATTAGGGTTTAGGGTTAGGGTTATTAATAAACGAGTATATGTGGGTTTTATAAGCTTTAAAGGTGGGCAAGAGAGGTCCCCAGTTTCATTTTAATCTGATTTCATTTTAATCTGCGACAATTATTATTAATAATTTAGGCGATCTGATTACTACTTAAAAAATAGTTTGCATATTAATTTACATACCTATTATTAAGGAATTTGGTAAAATAAATAAACCTTTAAATATATTATATGTATGATTAGTCGACTAGTCATGAAATTAGTCAACTGATTACTGGATTAGTTGACTAAAAAATTTTGTCGATCCGGATGACCATCTATATAGATAATCTAGATGCGAGAAAAAGAAATCACGAGACTCAGGGCCAATCAAATTTAGAGTTAGAGCCATTTTATGTTAGGTCTAGGCTAAGGTTAGGTAGAAGTATATAGATTAAATTTCCTCCTCGATATTTTTTATTAATGTCCTAATATCTTTTTTCTTTTTTTTTGCCTCGTCAGGTTTATCCCTTCGCTTTAGACAATCCCTGAATTGGCACAAAACTTTTAACAATATTGTGATCCTGTGGTTAGATTTTGATGATTTTAGGCTCGTTAAAATCATCTCATCAAAGATGGTCATTTTGGTGGGAAAAGTATTCCAACAGACTAATCGATCGAAAAGTTATTCGCTGTTAGTGAAAATAGAATATATTCTAAACCATTTAAATTAGATATTATTGTCTCGGGATTCCGTGTTTGGGTTTTTGGATTTTTAAATCACCCAAACAATAAAAAGTTATTTATTGCTTGTGGTAATATATTTGTTTAATCTATAATATCATAATTTGTTATAGGCATATGGGATCTTTGCTAGGAAAACCACAGTTAAAGACTATTTAGATTTTGACAATAAAATTTGAAATTGCTAGCTATCTATTAATCCAATTTGAATAAATTTTTTTTTTATTTTATAAAGCTATTTAAGCTTTATAAAATAAAAAAAAGTTTATTCAAATTGGATTAATAGATAGCTAGCAATTTCAAATTTTATTGTCAAAGTCTAAATAGTCTCTAACTGTGGTTTTCCTAGCAAAGACCCCATATATAACGGTATTAATGTAGGTAACGAAGAAAAAGATGTAATATTTAAGACAACAGAAAAGGACAACTTTTAATACGAATAGCTTATATTTGAAAGGCAGTAGATTTGAGAATTTTCTTTCTTTTTTACATTCAAAAAAAAAAAAAAAAGTCTAGACAGCTTGAGTTCTTTAAAACTCCTGGTCGGGACTTAACTGCGTTAATGTAACGCAGGCTAATCTGGTCAGACGTTAGGGTATGATGTATTTCATAACAATAAAAAATTCTTCCGAGTCTACAACAGGGGTATACAAACTAGAATGAACCCAATTATCAGACTCACTATTATTATCTTATTACTGTATAGGATTTAAAAATTGGTGAAATGCATAGACCCGGGTCTTGTATCCAGCCATATACAGTATTTCGAGAGAACTATCATCGATTACGTATTGGTAAATAACGGCTAATATTTTTCTGTTACTAATTCATATCTTACATATACGGAATTTTTCATCAATTGAAATTTCATTTGCCTAAAAAAAAATAAAATCATTAACTATCCAGAATTAGAGTTCCAATCCGGTTAGCGTTTATCCGGATAATTATCCGGGTGACGGATTTATCCGGATTGGATCTCTCCTTCGAACCGTTTAAATGAATAGTAGATATTTTTTAAAAAGGGGATTTATACGCATCTCCCACAACCCAAAATTGATATTGGCAGTAGGCCTTGCTAGCAAAATCGCTTAAGAAAAACTTTTTTTGTTAAAAAAAAAGAAAAGGTGAAATTTTTTGAGAAATTAACAAAACGGACGTTTTGTTTTGAACCTTCCTGATCGTCCCTTTTTAAAATTATATATGAATAGTAAAATTATACGTATATGGATAGCAGATATTTTTTAAAAATATAAATATTTGTTAGTTAAGCTTTTCTGAATTAAAAAGACCAAATTAATCATAAATTTAACTATATATACATGTATATACACATATATGTGTGTATGTATGTCAGTACGTACTACAAAAAATGCCATCAATCATAATTTTTCTATTTTAATTAAAGAAATTTTTCTTTAAATCATAATGATGAAGTAGAGGCGTAAGATGAATGAATTAAGTCAATGCTATTCTTAATTTGCAAAGTAAAATATATTACATTTTTATTTCTTTTAAATTTAACCGAGAAATTCGAAATTTTTACCAGCATATAATTTATTTTTTTTTTTTTTTTGTTATGTATAAAAATAAAATGTTAAAATTCATTATAACACATATGACTATAATGAGTAAAGTAGGAATTTTCGTAATTTCATTATTTCTATTATTTCTATGGATATCATGCATTAATAGTTTTGCGATTGGTAATTTTTTTACTTTAAAATTATGCAAGCCCTTTTTAAATCATGTTATTTTTCTTACTTTCTTGTCCATTTTCGTTTCATGGTTTTTATATTAAAGCAAATCATGAAGTTGTGACGGTAACTGAACGCATCACCAATTTTGTGAAAATGTACGTTCAAGCCACTGCAAAACCTAGCCAGCAAGAAATGACACAAATAGCATCGAATAATAAGGTATGTACTATAATTGAAATTTTTTTAATTATATTTAATCGGCTTATTGTATGTTTTATTATTAGGTGTTATCAAGTTTTCCAAGAATTGAATCGACTTCAACGTTTTTGAACATTCCAACTACATCTATCAGAGTAATCTCAAATCAAGTTACTCCCATAGTTTCAGCTAAAGAGATTCCAACGATCTCCACATCCGCTTCCATTGAAGCTGCTACATCCGTCCCCATTGGTACCGCTGCAACTGTTCCATTCACTTCCATTGCTGCCGATACAGCCAACTTTAATAATTTAAAACCATCTACACCTATACAAACTATGACCAATACACTCCAGAGAACACCAATGACAAAACTTCAAAAAATACTCTTAATAACTAACACAGCAACTTCAAAAGTAATTTCCGTCTCACGTACTCATTCAGCTAATCCTACTACTACTATTGCTTCTATTAACCGACTCTCTTTGGCAATTGGAAATACCATTAGGATAGAATCTATGTTGGTTTGGTCTTTATTAGTAGCTACTGCGATTTTTATTTTTGTTTTCGGAATGGTTTAATGGGTAACTAAAATGAGAATCTATATAAATCTTATTTTATTATTATTTTAAAAGTATATACAGTATATATAGTTACATTTTTATTATTATTATTAATAATATATAATTTAAATAAAAAAATTTTTTCATTATTCATCACTAGTTATGTAATATAAATAGAAATATTTTTGGCATACTGTAAAATATACGAAAATTATTTATATAGATACAGTATCACCTTTACAGTATGGTGTAGATACAGTACATCTCAAAAAAAAAAAAAAAAAAAAAAAATCTGAAATATTGAATATACTTGGAAAAATATTTTACGCCACAGAAACCTTAACGCTTAATTATAATCCTAACAAAAAAAAAAAATTTAATTTAAAAATTTTACATACAAAACTTGCTAAAAACAATAGGTGCGTTTTGTATATGTATATAGTAGATAGTATTATATACAGTATTATACCGTATTATAAAATATATACAGTATACAATATTATATATAATATTGTACAAATGAGCTTTATTTGATGCTAACTATAAAATCATAAGATATCTTTGTATTTAGTATTATAAAATAAGTAACATCCTTTTATTTATTTCTATAATTAGTTAGCTATAGGTCCAATTAGATTAAAGAGTATTACCTCACTTTGTAATAAAAATTTAAATCTTTCTCTTTATAATTCACAATTTTTTGATTGGCTTTATAATCTAAGCCACCTAAAATTCGTCAAATAATTTTTATATAAACATTCGAAATCATGTTGGATCATGTGTGCGATTCTGACCATGTCAACATGCAGAATTAAAAAATTATGCGATGGCTAATAACGATAAATTATTTTTTCGAATAAACTTTTCGAACTTTACATTACTATAAAAGTATATAAAAGTATCGGGGATTCAATATTTTTAATTCTGGCCAATCAGAAGTTCTTGCTGATTTAGCCAATTAAACCAATTTTTATAATTTTCCTCTAACAGCTAAATCAGATAACGCATTTAAACAAAAGGTTAAATGTAGCATATCATGCAAAATTTGTTATGCTCCGACCTTCTATAGTTTGTTTGTTCAACTTATAAGAAATTCATACGTTTTGATTTCTAAATGCACATTCTCTTTAAATGCACTTTTTTGCTTTAATTCGATGGGATAGGCATAATACATAATGATAAATGCTACGATGACTGCGCCACTGCATCGCCACGGTATCGTCAATTTGCAGATTCCCTTTAAAAAGAATTTTGATCCAAGTAGTATATTTCTTAAAAAATTCGAATGCGGGCCCTTTCCATACTATTTCATTCTTTAACTTTAACTGCTCTGGGAGCAAGTTTATATATTTATTATTATACTGTTTTTTGCGGATGGAAATGGAAAGGTTAGTAAGAGGTGGATTAGACGAGTAGTAGTAGGTTTTTTTTTTTCAAAGAACATTTGGAATTTTCAAATTCTTTAAAATCTAATAAAAACTCTTAATAGACTCTGGAACACGGATTCTTTTCTTGGCAGACCCGCAGATTGAAGGTGATGCGAAAATAGCACGAGAAGGAATAAGAGGTTTAGTTTTATTTCATTTATCGTAGTAGTCAAATTATTTATTTCTTAATAAGTCTCATATATATCTATATATATATATATATACTGTATAAAGGCGAAATCGATCTTTTAGGCAACGATATCTATATTCGACATGTCTACACATCATTCGTATCTCCGTATTCCCTATTTACACACAAACCTACTCATACTATCATACTTGGTGATCTGTTCTCAAGTCAATGGACTAATGATCAAGAGTTTAAGAAAAGAGTGGATAGATATAAATGGATATTTGGTGATCCCAGAGGTGTAAGTTTATATTCACTAATCAATTTATTCTGTTCCTTTTGACTTAAATTAAATGATTACTCTAAACCTTTTATATTTAGGAATATACTCATGAATTTATAAATTTAACCGGTAATCATGACATAGGATATGGTTCAGATATGTCACGTCGTAGAGTTGATAGATGGGAACGTGAATTTGGTAAAACCAATTTTGGTGGCTGGATACCATCAAATTCTTCGTCGACTTCAGAAGGCTTAATAAAAGCAATGAGTCATAGATTCGCTGTCATAAATTCTATGAATATAGATGGTCCAGTTTCTGATGAGGTATATATATATATATATATATATATATTAACTTGAATTCAATAAATTTTGTTAATTTTTTTTTTTTTTAATTAATTCATTTATTATTTATTTTATTCAGGATTTGCGATCCGAAACATGGTCTTTTCTCAACTCATTAGCCGAAGAGCGTGAGCAAAATGGTTATGAGACACCTTTAATTTTATTATCACATATACCCATATACAAAAAGGAAGGATTATGTATCGATGGTCCAATGAATATCTTGGATTAGTACGCCATTTTATATTTTTCAATTTCATAGCGTGTTATATATTTTAAAATTATTATTATTAATTTTTTATTTATACTTATTTATATTAATAGTAATGGTTACATAAAAGAACAAAATTTCCTTTCAAAAAATGCATCCGAATTCATTCTTACCAAACTCAAACCGAAATTCATATTTGCAGGACATGATCATGAAGGATGTGATATAACACATGTAGTACGCATACATGACGATGATAATCGTTCATTAGAGGCTTACAGGACATCTGATTTTGAGATAAGAAAGGATGACCTCATTGGGCAATACAATAGTGAAAAAATTTGGGTCGTTAGAGAAATTACTGTTAGATCAGTAATGGGTGGATATGAAGGTAATGCTGGATTATTTGAAATTAAAAGTACAATTACAGAAGATGGGAATAAAGGTATGTTATTTCAATCATTAGTTTGATTATTATTTTTTATGATGTTAACTTAAATTTTCAATTTAGTGTTCAATTACAATTATAATTCATGTCCATTTGTAATAAATCATGTTCCATGGGTAGTTTTAATAATGGACATCATTGTATTATTAATTTTTATATTTAAATTAATATATGTAGGATTTATTAACTTGTATTTAAGTGGTATTTTAGGTGTAATTGAAAAGTTAAAAAAATTTCACAAAATTTATAATAAAAATAGATAAGTCTAAATTGACTAAATTTAAAATATATTGTTATAATTTTGTTTTGTAATATTTTTTGTAATATTTTTTGACATATGTTACTTTATATTGATAAAAAAATAGTAGAATAGTAAAGATAATCTACATATCAGCGGATTTATACAGTACGATTATTGTTTAATGTATTACTTGTATGTATATAAAAATATTTTAAAAAGTAATTAACAATAACGATACAAAATTAAATTAAATTTAATTTTGTATCGTTATTTTTTAATTACTCCTTAAATTATTTTTATATACATGCAATAAAAAAAACATATATTTTTTAGTTGCAAAATTTAGTTCGTTTTACAAACCCATGTAAACCCAATTCTTAAATCCGACGATATGCAAAACGAAATCTTGGAATATTGATTTGCCGGAAGTTATATTATTCAAACTATTGGCAATCACGGGTAGATCTACAAAAAAATTAACCAATCAGACGTTTGTTTTCATTAATGACGTACCGGTATTTTTTCATATCAGATATCTAGGGTTGGGGGCACGGTGTCTCAGGGCATGCTTTAGGGGCATGCCCCTCTGGGCATGCCTGGGGGCATGCCTTTGAGCCAAAAGGCATGCCCCTATCATGTGATTATAAATCTGAATTATGTGAATTGGTATGTATTGATTGGTTAATTTTTGTGAATTTGGTGATACAAAATCTGATTGGCTAATAGAAATAAATTCAAACCAAATTTTATTAATTCTGATAACTATTGTCATTGTGCATCTGGTTAAAAAAAAAACTTGAATTATTTATCAATCAATACATATTTAATAACAAAGTAAATAATAAATAACATAAATGAATTAAAAATTGTTAACTATCAATAAAGTAATATATGTATATGGAGTATAAAAGGTATAGAATATAATATAATTATATAAATCCTATATATTTGATATACTCTATATCTAATATATTGTAGCTTTTAAAACTTAGTTAAATAATCTATAATTATAGAATGTTTAATCTATAAGACAAAAAGTGTATTTCATTGTTAACTTTTAATTTATTTCTCTATTTTCTAAATTATTTTTAATATAGGTAAATAAAAGCAGTTTTAGAATTTATTCATTTAAAATCAAATAATATATACAGTACAATAATTTAGTAATTGACCAATCAGAATTAAAGCTTGCTATGCTACATATCATATGATTTATATATAGGGGGCATGCCCAGGGCACAATAAGAGAGGGCATGCTTTAGCCCAAGGCATGCCCCCTAGGGGCATGCCCAAAATTTTTACTGTGCCCCCAACCCTACAGATATCAGATCTTGCGACATGTTTACTTCGTATTATTTTTTCCCGTGTATTGACATGCTTACTTCATGTATTACTATATTATTTCCCATGTATTGACATGTTTACTCATATTAATTATACTCCTTTTTTTTTTTAAAACTACTTTACCACTTTCAAAACCCGCGATTTAAAAAAGCTTGCAATTCTAAAAAGTAAGTATCGATTGATATATGTGTCAAAACCAATACTTTTTTTAAGCAGACTTGAGGTCTACTTATCCCGATTAGGGATCTGTTATGAACCTTCCTCAACCTGTTTTTAAAAAGTATCGCAACTAATATTTTGTTTAACAAACTTGAGGTCTACTTATCCTTGAAGGATTTGTTATGAACTTTCCTCATACTTTAAAAAAAATATTATTATTCACGTGCTTTCAATCACTCGCCTAACGTCCTGACGAATTTCATACCGTCATTTGAGATACAGAAGGGACGTTATGAACTCTACGAGTAGGGTTCACATAGGCTCGTTGTGCTGTTATCCTGTGTGTTATCCAGGATAGCAATGTCAAAGAGAGTCGTGGGTCCATATCATTTTTTTTGATATAATTTCTACGAATCGTGAAATTATATCAAATAATGTTACGAAGGCTAGTGTTTTTGTGAGTATACCAAAAACATTAGTAATACTCTTAGATCATATTTCTACGAATCGTGAAGTTAATCTGGGAGTATTTAGCATTGAAAGCATGGAATATAGTTATATAAGGTATTCGTAAGAACTTTATATGCTATTGTATTCACTGAGTTGATTGACTTATTTAGTACCTTTATACTAACTTTTTATTTTTTTATTTTTTAGGTTTATTTTAATTTTTTAACGATTTTTATTTTATTCATACTTAAAGGAAATTGGTCCATAACAGAAACACGTAAAAATTTGGATATCAAATCGCAAATCTTTATTTGGATATCAGCAAAAATTTGGATAAAAATTTTTTATTGCAAAAAAATTTTTATTATTAAATTTTATTATTTGCGGCAGTTAGTTTCTTGGTAGGGCTCTTTTTTCTTTTTTTTTTTTTT
>QKWP01000180.1:37717-74359 GCA_003550325.1 Gigaspora rosea | reverse complement strand
TATGTAGAATAATCCATGTATTATTGTTAATTTTCTTAATTGTGCTAATTTGCTTAATTGATAAATTACTTCTTAAGTTACTTATTAAAATTGATATAATTGTATGTTTTAAATTTTAGTTTTATATAAACATAAATGTAGGAGCCAGTGGCGCCCTTACTTACACTTGCTTCTGTTTCTCATCTTTTATTAGTTTTGTACCCTTTGCAGTTTCGTCACCTTTCGTCAGTTTCGTCACCTTTCGTCAGTTTCGTCACCTTTCGCCAGTTTCGTCACCTTTCGTCATTTCGTCATTTGAGATTTTAATTGACGAAAGACGAAACTAGGTTTCGCGTTTCGTCAGCGCGAAACCTCAAGGTTTCGTCTAACAACTATAGTAATAGACAATCTGGAATCTCAGTGATTCTTAGCCATCGTCATTAAAAAAATCACCAGGTTATATCTTTTTGCAAAGCGCTATAATAAATCTAAGAGTGCGTTTAAAAAACAATCTAATGGTGTAACCCCAAAAATCAGGCAAAATTTGATAAACCGCAAAACATTGGAAATCTTGGGATTAAGTGCAAAAATTTAGAAAAATTAGAAAAATTTTATTTTCAAAATTTTACGTGTTCCTGGTCTGTAACTTCACTGTATATATATGTATTCTTAAGAAATTTTCAAATTCTTAATTTTAATTTAAACAGGGTTCGCGTTTCACAGGATGCAGTTGCGTAAGTATCTAGCAATATAGTAGTCGAGACTAAAAATTATTGACACGATCGATATTGAAAAAACATCGATTTAAACCTATGACTACCCAACTCAGGTTAACAGTTAAGGGTGCAATTATATAATTTGTCAGCAATCACAGGCAAAAAAATTAACCAATCAGACGTTTGTTTTCCTCCGGTATGTCCGACTAGAGATTGGAATAGTTTAACCGTTTAAAAATTGCTTCCATAGTTCCGGGCAGAATTATGTTGGTCGTAGGCCAGAATTATTTTAATGCTAGCCAAATTAAATAATAAATGGTTAAACGATTAAACAATTAAAGAAAAACTTTAGGTGATTCCAATCTATACTGTTGACAAAATACAGTCAATTCTTTCTATAACGAACTGTTGGTTCTGGCTGTTAAGAAAAGTTCGCTATATAAAATTATGTTCTCTTAAGAAATCATAACTCTTTTTATACTGAATTATTATAATATTCGAAAATTTTTAGTTCATTATATCCAGAGTTCATCATAGAGAGGTTCGGTATAAAGAGAGTTGACTGTATAAGACATACTTTTGTAATTTACATAAAGGAATTTTAAATATAATATATGGTATATTTTAATTTATTACACTTGTTTGGTCTTTTTTTCCCAATCGGGAATGTAAAGTGGTAATACAAATTGTAGAAAATGGTAAGAAAATAGTAATCTTCGTGAAGGTTCTGGTTCGAAGATTAACCTTTTTTTGTTAGATTTTTTTAAATAAATTAGGAAAAAAATTCTTTCCGTTTTTTTAAATACTCTATTTCTAAATAGATTTCTAATAGATTTAGATTTAAATTTAAATTTAAATATAGATTTAGATTGGATTTTACTCATTATGGAATATCTCCCCACCCACTCTCCATGCGAACTTGTGTTCTTTAAATATTAAAAAAAAATACCGTACTAAAAAATCGAGTACTAAAAAATACCGAAATCAGATACTAAAAAAGGAAATTCGAAATAGGCTAAAAAATTCTAATACTAATCTGACTAGATGATTTCATGAGAATGAAAAACAATGGATTTGCCTGAAGGCTGGTATCTTTTTTGTATATACCTGACAAAAAAACCCTATTACAGATAATATGACAAGTTTATTTTCATATCCACTATAACTATTTCCTTTTTCTAGACATAGTAAATTCTCAGAGGACCCGAGCATAGGGTTCCTACAAACCCGGATCAAATCAAACTTTAGGTCAGATTTGGGTTTGATTTGATTTGAAATCAAACTCAAACCCAAACTATGATTAAAAAAATTATTTGAGTTTGATTTGAAGCAAACTTTTTAGTTAAATTTGAGTTTGGTTTGAATTTGAGTTTGAAGTTTGCAAACTAGTTTGAGTTTGAATAACATAAATATATTTTTATATTTTAAAAATTTTTTTTACTAAGTTAACGGTACTTATCGACTAATTGAAAGTTGTAGAGCTTGTCAAGACGCATCCAATGGTGGTTAGATCACCCAAATCGGCCTAGTGGATGGCGAGATATCGTCGAAAAACAATTGGCTGACTATATAAAAATCCGTGACGAGATTACATATGAAAATCATGAAATGTGGCGTGCTTCCATCTAGTGGGCGTGTATCGTTAGCTTAGTAAGAAAAAAAGGTTTAGATGGAAGCACGCCACATTTCGCCTGTGATTTTCATATGTATAGTCGGCCAATCATTTTTCGACGATATCTCGCCATCCACTAGGCCGATTTGGGTGATCTAACTACCATTGGATGCGTCTTGACAAGCTATACAACTTTCTATTAGTCGATAAGTACCGTTAACTTAGTAAAAAACTTTTTAAAATATAAAAATATATTTATGTTATTCAAACTCAAACTAGTTTGCAAACTTCAAATCAAACTCAAATCAAACTTAGTATAGTATTTGGGTTTGGTTTGAATTTGATTATTTTTTATTTGAATTTGGGTTTGATCTCAAACTTAATAAAATTTATAGTTTGAGTTTGGTTTGATTTGGGTTTGATCAAACTCAAATCAAACCCAGATCAAACTTCGGAACCCTACCCGAGCAATCTATGAACAGCTAACAATTTTAAAAAATCTTAATATATTACTAAAAATAGAAAAGTTCTACAGAAAAATAGTCAAAAATAAGCATTAATATTACTAAATAGAAAAAATTTACAAAAAAATAGTCAAGCAAATTGTCACCTATCTATGTATATCTTGGGTCCTATTCTCAGTATATACAAGTGACGAAATATAATTTTAATTTATCTACGAAGCAACTACATAGTCAAATTTCAATACCAGATACTATCATTAATTTGATATAAATTGTAGCAATTACTAATCTTTAAGTTGCAAAATGTCTAAACAGTTTTTAACTTGTTATTATAAAATATTTTCTTTTTTTCGTATTATCTATATTGCTTTAATCGTAATAATTACTGCTGGAATTGCGGGAATTGTGGTATTTTATTAGAATAAACTATGCTCTTCTTACCTCTTACATTATTAGAATAACCGATGGCTCTTCTCACCTCTTACATTATCTTAGTTGCTTCCAATTGCTGGCGTTCTTTTAATGATTGCTTGTACCAACTGTATCTACTTTGGAATCAAGGGTGGTATTTTATATTTCGGAATATTTCAAATAGTAAGGATCTTGTGTAATATGAATATGATTATCTAATTGTATAAATTGCTTATTTCCTATTTTTTTTTTTTTTATCTGCGAATATGTCAACAAAAAATAGATCTTAATGATTTGGACCTTAACTGTAGCTACACCTTTGAGAAATTCGAGTATATAAACAACTAGTTAAAATACTATACCTTTGAAATTAACGAACAACCTGTTAATCTTTTCGAACATGACAAAAACGGAAATCTAATACTTATGCCACAATCAACTATCAATATGGAAGCTGTTGTCTTAGATATTGGTAGGCAACTCAGTAATTGGAACGTTCAAACTGGTCAGGGAGGTGCCGTCACTTCCTCCCAAGGAGGTTTCAATTTCCATGTTGGAGGTAGAAGAACGATTCATGCCCCCGATGTGTCCTTTACATCGAAAAATGTATATTGTCATTTGAATCAACAACAACTCTGGACCTTCAAAGGTGAACCCTTTACACCAATGGTTGTTATTGAGGTTTCGGATACTATCAAGAAGAAAGTATTTGATGATTTGGATGAAAAGTTTAAATTTGAATACTTTGCAATGGGTACCTCAGTACAAATGGGTTTGTTGATCGATCCCAAAAGCAAAAGAATGTGGATATATAAGTGAAATGAGAAGGGAAAAGTCTTTCGTCGTGAGCACACCTGGGGGGATATAGGATATATTACCAGGGTTTACGTTGGATGTCGAGATGATCAAAGATATTATTTCACAAGTATGTCATTATTGTTCTTTCATATTTTTTATCACTTGTACAGTAAATTCATATACTTTGATCTGTTATAGGAATCAAGGTCAACAAAAACATCAAAAAAATCAGAATCACGAATTAGCTGCCCTAAGTGTAGCAACCATTTTACCGATGATCACCCTTTCATGAAACACTATGAAAAATCTCATATACGTGAGCAAAAATACAATGGAATGGTTATTGTGATTATGTCATAGGTATTTGCAAGAATTTCAGAACAGTTCCATAATATCATAGAACTGTAATTTGTGTCCCTGGAAATACCTATATAATATATATTTTACATGTATTATTCTTATATTGTAAAGCCATATCATATCTAGCATCGATCAAAAAATGTTAGTCTGTGCAATTGCCAAATTGTAATAACAAATATAATAAAGCATCAGACATCTCGTGCATCATATTCATTTATTTTTTATACATTCTAACTTCAACCGACTGGATAAAATGGCATGTGCATCATATAAAGGAAGAAAGACTTTAGAGTGGACATCGTAAAATTTATTCACCAATAAAATATATTGACTAGTTTTTATTTATAATTTTCTGATCAATACTGTTAAGTTTCACGATCATTGTTAAAGAATTGAACAACTTGCACAAGACAAAGTTTTAATCAATCCAGTTGCGGTAAAATTTCTTAATTGAGTTCAAGTTGATTTAATTTCAATGATAAACCTTCCAGACGGAGACTTTAATTATATCTGTCGCATAAGTTAGTGATAAATCAGAGTTTGTAGATCTATTCTAAAAATTGACAGCGCATACGCGATTTATTTACAAGTTTATCGATAATCAAATGTGTTTGCTCCCTTGAAGGTGTGTGCAGTTTATGCGATATGGGTTCAAGAGAGAAACAAAAAATGTTCATTTTCTTGTTGATACTGGTTTCCCAACATCGATAATCAAATGTGTTTGCTCCCAATTCGTTATGAAGGTGTGTGCAGTTTATGCGATATGGGTTCAAGAGAGAAACAAAAAAATGGTCATTTTCTTGTTGATACTGGTTCCCCAACTATGTACATTTGTGAAGAAGCTTTGGGTGTAATAAAAACAAAGAAAGAAAAGAAACTCAGTGTTAAGAACAAACTTATCAGAATTGAAATCGAATCTTTCAAGCTCTCCTTCATTACTTCATAAAGAATTATATAAGAACCTAAAGAAAGAGTCTTACCATGATCTAAAATGGAAGGATTATCTCACTAACAAAATAATTAGCGATGACTCTGACGCCGTAAAAATATTAACTGATAATTATGATATATTTATGGTGAGTATTATTGTTAAATTTTGGTCGATTTTTTGTAGAAATGTTAACCCAAACTGGCATTCTTAGGAACCTAAGCATCAAATGCTCCCTCCCACATTACCTCTTATTCAAGGAATGTGTGATATATTTGTGTCGAGGTTTACTGAACCTCTGAATATTATTAATGCATGATAAGACTTGGAAAGAATCAAATGATATTCTTTCAAGGATTGCAGAAGAAGATCTTAAAGTCTTGTAAGTGGTAATCAAAAGATTAAATTTTTTTTTCAAAATATTTTTTAATGATTTGTTTTTTATTTTTTAGAGGCGAATCTTGGAAAAATCCGGCTTTTTCCCTTGAACTTAGGTCATCACAAAATGAAGGGACATATGTAACACATGTAATAGCACCTTCAATTCGAGCTGTATTAAAGATCTTCCCTTCGGAAAATCTTCATATATTAATATGGCGGAGAAGAAGAGAGTTGCAAGTTCGGAAAGAAAGGAAGAAGGACATTTGGAGAAAAAACCGGATATGATGTTTATTTTAAACCAAGAAGAGGTTTCATATGAACTCGTATATGCTGAATTCTCATGTTTAGTATGTACCGAGCAAAAAAAAGAAAAGGATGATATCAAATTCTGGCGAGAAACAAATGATGGAATGGATTGGGTTCGCAATAAATATAAACCGGCAAAAGATAAGTTTGGAATTATTGGAATTCAGGTGGCCGGTAATGGTTTGAAACTTAACGTGCTCGTCAGAGATGAAGCAAATGTGCATAGATATTATCATCAAAATCGGTGGAAATTCTTGTTCAACCAACTAATGAGGTAGTAGTGGCAGAATTTATACACACTTTGTTGATATTTCGGATAGGTAGAACTTTCTATTATTATTTTCTCATTTTATAGCATTTAATAATCGTCAACATGTGCTATATATTTCATGCACTTCCAAGAAAAAACTGAAGAAATCTTGGATTTTTTTGTCCTTCTCCCATATCAGTGTTGGAGCCCCGAATGCTTTATAAGTTACTTAGTAGGGCAAAATAATGTTTCCCAAAAAGACGAATTAATGAGAAAGTATTATTTGGATTTGGGAAAAATAAGCCTCGATGAGTATTTCTCCCCCGAGGCTCGCGCATGTGCCATAAATATTGTCGAAAAAAAAAATGTTAGTTTGATTTAGATAAAAATATGGAAAAGGAAGTCATGTGGAAGTGAAAAAAGTTCAAATGTATCTCTCCGCTATCATAATTGTTATTTTTATTTTATATCATATTAATCAAACTGGCTCGATTCCATATACATAATCGTGACGTTTTTTTTGACCACATTCGAATACATGTAGATTTTTTCCTTCGAACTTTATTCCAATCACGTGTGCATTTTGATCGTGAACATTGTTCACGGTTTTTTGGCCACGTGAATAACGTGGTGTAATCTGAATTTTTTAACCACATGAAAAATAAAGTTGATTATCTGTTAACTTATATCTAATAATTAGTCGTTAACGAGCAACGATAAGCACCGATAAACTACCAAGATAACAGAAAAATTCTACATGTTGTTATCCGACTAATTATCATTGTTCGTTAACCGGCAAGGATATCCAAGCGATAACAACTAAATGCCAATAAGTGTGAAACTTTTGTTTACCTATCGAAAAAAATGTTATGCAAAGGTAGTTGGTGCAGGTTTTTCTCCTCCAATCTACGAGAATTTTTCGATTTTGTAACCTTGGTCAGAAAAATACCGGTAGATTAAACAAAGCAAAATTCAGATGCTTTATTTTTTGTCTTCTATCCATTAACTGGTGAAGATAACAAATCTTTGGCCACATGAATAACGTGGCGTAATCTGTACGCGCTAGTAGTGTGATGTACTGATCAGATTCTTTTAAATATATCCTAGAAAAACAATCAACATTATTAGCATAATAACAATTTCTAAATTAAAATAATAAGAACTTCGAATATGCTCATCAAGTATTCTTCTAGCATTTAGCTAATTTTGGACATCACGAAATATAGACTTCTCTTCTAAATGCTAATTCATTATTGGTACAATAACGCGTTTCTAAAGTAAGATCTTGTCAAGTATTCTTTCGGCGTTTAGCTAATTTTAGACATGTACACGAAGTCTTCTAGATACAAACTCAAAAACTTAGCATTATGAGTGCAATAACGCGTTTCTAAATTAGAGCAATAAAATCTTGTCAAGTATTCTTTAACGCATCTCTAATTTCAGATATATTAAATTAAATACAGTAAGTAAATTAATTCTCATACAAAATTCTAAAGTAACCAACAAATATGATAGCTTTTAAAAGCATATTGCATTGGCAAATCGTGGCATTAACAATAAAACAAATTTGCACCGTGAATCGATGATGCAAATTTTTATTTTATTGTTTTATTCATACCCGAATTCTTATAAATAGCATATTTTTCTTGAAGGTAATGTATCTGCCCCAGTACACGTTCAAAAACATTAAAAAAAAAAGACTACTTACCCCTATAACCAGGATATTATTTTTAGTGATAAAATTTATACATCTTTTTCCGTAAAAATTGATGAAAGTGGTGCAGGGTTTTCAGCCTTCATAAAAATAACGCCTATTCAAAATACTTTAAATAAAAGATACCGAGATAAATATTGTAAATGGCGTTTAACCCGAATTAAAAGTATCTTTTATCCAACTTATGACTTTCATAATCATGAAAAAAAAATATGCACCCTATATAGTACTCTAGATTATGATCAAAGGTCATTCAACCGTTTGCTTTTACGTGGTGAAACCGAAGAGCATAGAATATACTCCGATGCTACGTGTATTTATGTTGCTAGGGCAACTGAAGAAACCCAATGGTTTTCTACCCAAACTACGCCGCCGTCTATGTGTACCATCTTGTTCTTTGGAGCCGTCTCGGATTTTCCAAAAAATATCGAAATTGGAAAAGTTCGATTCGAAAGTTATGTTCAGTACAAAGAAATAGCCGATGAGCAGGCCGATACTATAATAAATGATCAATATCAGTTTTATGGAAACGGAGAGTTGGATTTTGAGCGTATTAAAAATAGAGAGGCAGTATCTGAAAATGATAGTAGAGGGGACCAACCTGAGATAATTGAACTATCGAATGATGAAGATCAGATACCAGACATAATTGAGATTTCAAGTGACGAAGAAGGCCAAACACCTAAAATCATTGAATTATCAAGCGACGAAGAAATGTTGTTTGAAAAAGGTCAAATAGCTGTTTCTAGAGATCGAACTCCTGAAACAGCTAATAAAAAAATTAAATCTATAGCATATCTTAACTTTGATTCTATTCCTGTAATCATGTCGATTAATTTTTGTTCTATACTGTACATCGTGTAAATATGAAAATGGTAAAATTTAATTAGTAAAGTTCATTATCGTTATCTTTAAGTGTAAAATCTCTTAACGATAAAAAACTTTATTTTAATTAGTAAAATAAAATTCTGACGTTATTACTTTGAAAAGACGATGTTTATTAAACATCTTACGTTAATAGAATTAAAAAGTGCTAAATATTACGGGAGAAATTAACAACGAGTAAAATCTTTTTTTTTATAACCGTTTGATATCTGATATAGAGCCGGAAATTTACTATAAAAAAATCTATTAGTGATTTTCACGCAACGAAGATATTCATTAACTTTAACATGTGTTAGAATAGTTCAGATATAAATTTATCTGTATCACCTTACAGGGCTATTTTCTGGGTTTAGTACCATAACCTCAATCATCTTGACAAATATTTCGGAATTCAACTCTGGACCGAAACCTTACAGTTTATAGACATATATAGTACGTTTTCAAAAAAATGTTAGCAAAAAGGGAAGGGGTGACGGGACGATTTAATATATAAGATATACATGTACAAGATGCTTATTTCTTTCTAAAAGTTGATTTTTACAATGTCAGACGTTAGAGTTGTGATAAGATACTCGACCGTTACGCTAGGAAACATCCTTGAATGGGATCATTTCGGAATTGAGAAGCATCGGCTTCAGAAGAGTCGATCGCTTTACAGGGGACAGTTTTGAATACATTCACACTGGGTGAGTTTTCTCATTGATTATTTGTCGAGTCATAGTGTATCTGAAGTTACGCTGCCACATCGGTGCAATGAAATCTGATAGAAAATTGAAAGCTCGTCGTGGCCGACTATTTTGATAGTTGAACGTTCTTATCTATCAGTTATCGATGTTCCTGAGGACAACATTGGCCCTCTCTGCGTTAGAGAGGCACTTTCTATATTAGAAAGTGTGCAGCTGGGAAGTTGGTGAATATGATACACTCTGATATCGAAGCATGAACCGTAGACTATTCCGGCGCATGTTTTCTTTGTTAGTTAATAATAATGACGCAAATACTCATTATTTAACATTTATCTTCTAGTGGACCAGGTGACAGAGGTAGAGACATCATCTTCCAAGTTGCCGGGTCACCTTTGTGATCCAATGTAATTATATTAGAAGAGGTTCCATAGGTAATTTATTATTTTTATGTTATAAATACTATATAAATACTATATTTTAATAAATCAAATTTTTTAGACAATACTATTATCTTCGCACATGAGACCGTCACGCGAAGATATGCTAGTCAAAATGAGGGGGGTTACCATTGGCATTGTGGTTGCTCCTTCTATGGAATCATTCTCCCCTTCCTCATTAGAAGCAGCCGCAACGACTGAGGATTATATGATCCTCTTGTCAGATAAAAACAAGTTTCGTTTTTATATTCTTCACGCAGTTCTCAATAGTTGAATGGAGGAGGATGAATATCTTCCTCACATTCGTCTATAAATCTTCTTCTAATGGCAAGAGGTTCATTTCCTAAGTTTCTTGTCTATAAACCTATATCCCACACTTTTCCCTGTCCTTGGTACACGGGTCACTCGACCACGTGGTGTGACCTGGATAAGAATGCTCATTTTTTATTTTTATTTTTGTATATTCTATCGCGTATCTTATTTATTGATAAATACTAGTGTCGTAAATAGCGAAGTATCCTAAATCAAGATTAGCAAAATAACGGTTTATTTTTTTATCAGAAAATTAACACTGAACTGAAGCTTTATTTGTTAAATGTACAAATTTCTATGTGTTCTGTATTTATTCTGTACTTTATTTTTATTTGAATATAATAAAGCTAGCCCCAGTGGCTAATTTCAGTGCATATATAATCAATTTTGTATTTGTGAATTTATGAACTTTGATAAAAAAAAAAGATCCCCAAAATTGTTTAATTAATAACATTATGTTACACGTGTAGATTACATAATAAAGTAGATATATAAAAAATTTTAAATTTGTACTTCGTTTCTGCATGGATGAAGATTTTTTTATAAACGTTGATCCAATTTTGTCTTCTTTAACAATACCAAAAATTCCAAATAATGGATTTGACTCGCATACTTTCTATTATGATTTGGCCAAAAATATAGCAAATTTTCTTTTACGTAGTACTCGACTTCACCTTCCTCCAGAACGTACTTTTACTATTCTCGAAATAGAATTTTATTTACGTGATGAAGTTAATGATCATTTTGATCCCTTCAGTCACGGGCATGAACATCAACAAACCTGTGGTGAATGGTACTTTCATCACGTTGGACGATTGGGTTATCGAGGTGGATCAAGAAAAGGTATCGATATAACGTTTGGATCCAAAAATAGAAATATATATGGTGGAATATTGATACGCGCAATAAGGGATGATAAAACTAATCAAGTGATCGAAGGTCCAAGCTTAGTTGTTGATAAAATTCTTGAATTATGTGGTGTGGATCAGGAAGGTGGTATTCGAAGATTGGTAGAGATTAAATGGAAAGGAAAAAGTGGGGTTTCAAAAAATATGGAAAGCTCTAATGGTTTGGTATATATAGAGAAGATCGACGATGCAAATGTTGATAGTGTTGATGTGAAGATTATAAAAAAAAAGAGACGTAAAAACCCAACTATTGTAACTTCACCTTATTTTGCGCAGACATCTTCAAAAAGGGTTAAGAAGGACTATAAAGAAGACTCAACCGCGAACCAATCAACTTCAGAACTTGTTCTATATAGTTCGCCAAGAGTTGGATTAACGCTTTCTAATACGCAGCCATCCCCATCTTGTCGCCTGCGATATCTGTTAAAACCTTACAGATTCTTTCTTTTTCCACACCTTCTTAATAAAGGTAAAATGCAAATTGTAATCGGATTGTATGATCAATTTAAAGATATTGGCAAAGTGTCCGAAGTGTCGAATATCAGCCGATCTACTGTAGAACGATGTATTCAAGAAATGACGTCTAGTATGAATAATGGTAATATCAATGACTTCATTGGAAAAAAAGGAAGAGGTGCAAATGGCAGTGATTATTGCCGCATGGTTGGAGTGGTGAGAAAATGGGAAATGGAAACGCGTAGTAAATTTGAACGCGAGCAGATATAACTTGGAATGCTTTCGTCTCTTAATAAAGTCACCTGATTAGAACTAGGTCATGTATTGTCCGTGTATTGTCAATGTACAGTACATGACTGTACTCCACAGTCAGCATCATTTCTCACTACCTGAATTTAATATATACCGAACTAGTAATAACCAAACTAAAGTTCTGAATCAATTACACTGGATATAATAACGAATTATACAATAAAATCGCATCCAAACCCAATTGGTTTAATACATATAACAGTAAATTCACATACCGCGTCTTTCTAACGTAAAATATTTGATTTTTTGTATAATTTTAAATTTTCATAAGACATAACCATATTGCCCAAATCATATTCATCCGATTTAGAAGATCGATTAAGATCGATTGATCAAAAAAATTTCCGTTAAATGATTATCTACTTAATAAAACTTATAAACTTTTTTTTTTTTAACCAGTTACTGTAATATATTAAAGTTACTCTATTTCACTCCAGGTAACAAATGCAGGAAAACATATAAAGGAAAAATCGAGTAAGTTTATCTTTAGGTGAACCCTTAAAATTTTTTTCCTATGACGATAATATGTTTTGTGTTACAATTTAATTGGACTATTATCACTGGTGATGCGGTAGAATCGACCCAATGATATTACGTAGCTAACTAAAGCTTATGTCGTAACTAGTTACGACCATCATTGGGACGATTCTACCGCATCACTAGTGACCAAAAAGATAAACATGTCTACGCTTCATATAGCAAAATAAGCCAATCCATTCAGTAAGATAATATTTCTCAATTATATTGAGATTTCGTATGTATTGTATGTGCATTAAACCTTTGATTTAAATATCGACCAAGTAAATCTGTTTGCCTTAAAACCTTAATTAAAAAAAAAAAAAATCAAACTTAAGCCAATTTATGTGATCTTTAATGAAACCGATATTGGGTTTGAACAAATTAATTTAAATTTTTCAAAGCGGGAAAAAATAAAACCTAGTTCATAAATTAACAAAGATGAAGAATATCAACAACTGCAATGAAATTAATAATTAGAAGAATAAAATACTACCTCTTTAATAGTTGAACTGCTAGTCAAAAACATAGTAAGCCGATCTATTCCGAGCCCCCAACCAGCACTACCAAATAATGAAAAAGTTATCAACAATTTCAATGTTCTGCGCACTAATATTCCGCCTCGAATATTGTACTCACGTGGGTGGCATCCCATATTCTAAACTCGTACAAAACGCCTCATCAGTAACTTGTGCTTCTTGATCCCCCTTTTCCCTTTCTAAATCTTGTTCTTTAAATCTCTCTCGTTGTTCAAAAGGATCATTTAATTCAGTATATGCATTTATAATTTCCTCGGTTGCTACGTATAGTTCAAAACGTTCACTTAAATATGGTAAGCCTCGATGAGATTTGGAAAACGGAGACATGAATAATGGGTAACCTATTAAGAATGTTGGAGATATAAGAGTAGGTTGAATGTATTTTTGTATAAGCTGTTGTGTATTAGTATTGAATGGTTACTAAATTATTGACTTACAAAATTGGGATCTTCAAATTTTTGAGCTTACTTTATTCAATAATCTATTGTTGGTTCTTGGATTTTTACAATCAATTTTGCGTTCTTCACAAATTTGTTTCAAAAACTTATTCGATTCTTCGGTATGTAACTCATTTAACGCTGGAAATTTTATTCCTAGATTTTGTTCTAGAGTAGGTATTATATCAATTTTTTTAAACGGTGAAGAAAAATCCAATTTCATTACTTTATCATTATTATGTGAAAGTTCTTCATTCGAATGATAATTTACTATACATCCACCCGTAATTTTCCTAACCATTCCCTCCAACATCCTTTCCGTTATCTTCATCAAATCGTAAACATCAGCATATGCCATATAAAATTCACAAGATGTAAATTCCGGATTGTGAGTTACATCAATCGATTCATTTCTAAATTGTCGCCCAATTTCATAAACACGATCAAATCCACCCACTATGAGTTGTTTGAGGAATAGCTCTGGAGAGACGCGTAAGAAAATATCACGTTTAAGATCAGAATGATGTGTGATAAACGGTTTTGCGAAAGCACCACTTGGAGTTGGTGTCATAATTGGCGTTTCTACCTATTAATATGCAAATAATCAGAATGAAAAATCTTGGTATATAATTATGACAAAAATTTAATGCTTACTTCTAAAAAACCGAGATCGTCTAAAAATTGTCTAATATAATTAATAATATTTGCTCTAATAATAAATTTCTCACGACTGCTATTATTCATGATCAAATCAAGATATCGTTGTCGATATCGGATATTTTGATCTTTAAATCCCTGTTGTGGTGTTGGCAATTGATGGAGACATGGTGAAAGTAGCGTTATATCTTTTGAAAATATGGACAATTCGCCTTGCAAAACTCGTCCAGGATATCCTCGAACGCCAACTATATCACCACGACGGATTGTGGAATGAATTTTGGCAAAATCGTATTCAGAATCTCTTTAAAAGATTAAATATTAATCAACTAAATCACATTTTCTATACCAAATATAATTAATCTAACCAAATTATAAACATTTACTGTACTTTCGCAACAATCTGAATTTTAGTACCATCACCATGGAGGTCATAGAATATTAGCTTTGTTCCCAATTCGCGTTTATTATGAACTCGACCGGCTACTGTAATTATTTCCTGATTAAGCTGTTGACCAGGTTCAATATTGCTATATTTTTCGATAAAAGCCGAAATTGAAAGGTCAACGTGAAATTTATGTGGATATGGATTAATATTTTCTGTTTCTCGGTATTCTGTGACTAGTTTTGAACGGTTTTCAAAGTAATTTTGAGAAATTCTATATAGTATATATGTAAATTAGGCTTTTTTTTTTTTTTTTTACATATTTCATAGACACTGCAGACAAAAAATACTCCAATTTTTGTTAATAATATGCACAGCAATTCTTCAATTTTCTAACCTTGCAGTGTTATTCATGCATATCGATTAACTTATCAGAGCTTTGTAATATTCATACCTGTTAGGCGAAGCCAATTTATGTAAAGGACGAAAAACGAAACCCAAGCTAAGTGAAGGACGAAAGACGAAGCCCCCAGAGAAAAGTGAAGCCTCTGAAGAAAGCTGGAGCCTTTGAAACTTTATTAAATGACGAAATCCTGAGAAAGGTCGAGCCATGTTAGTAAACGAAAGCATTTTTCATATGCGTAGTTGGAGCGACTGATAATCGTTATCTAAAATTTCTTAACCAATCAAAATGATTTAATAAATCATCCAATCAAATTGTCATATCACATAAGTAACTTCGGACATATAATGCTGTGCATTTTCCGTTATTAAACTTGACTATAGAATGCGTATATATATAACGTAATCAAATTTATCAAGAAATTTTATATGCAAAGTACTTTAAACCAGCAAAACTGGTATTTATGGTATTTACAGTACCATATAACGATACGTATTATTACATAAAGCACAAAGCTAATACAAACTTTAAAAAAATTAAATTAGAATTGAACAATATAAAATAAATTATATAGAAAAGGTTTACTATATAGGGGTTAGTCAGTAGGTCGCACTGTAAATTTTAAAAACTTGTACGTAGAATTTATTTAAAAAATTTTTTAAAAAAAATTTTATTAAAGAGGTTTTGTACGTCTCTACTAACTCAGTATTGTATTTAATTCTAAATCTTATTTTTATTCTATATATATATATTAAAAATTAATTTATACTACTGTACTATATCAAACAGTTAATTATATCAAAAATATCTAACGTTTTTTTTTTTTTTTTAGAAAAAATCTAGATATAGCCATGACTACATGTTATAAAACTATATACATCAAAATTTTTACTAGGGTAATCCCTGTTATGTTACTAAGCAAAAATGCTTTTCTCATGATTTTACTCTAAACCCAACTCTAAACCTAATTCTAATTTTAACCCTAGTTCTAACTCTAATTCTACAGTAATACTAATATTAATAGCTACAAAATTTTTTATAAAACAAATTATATTGATAGTATAGCTATATATAAATTAATTCTTTTTTTAAAATTTTATTTTAAAATTTTATTTTTTATTAACATATACTTTTGGCCATAATAAATGGATTGAATTTATCTGTACTAAATTTAGTACTGTACATTGTACTAAATTCTAATAGTTTTTAAATTTTTAATTACTATATTTAAAAATTTTAGAAATTAACTGTACTTAAAATTTTAGAAGTTAACTGTATATTTAAATATTATATTTTTTATAGTTTTTTTTAAATAAATACAATTGTATAAATAAGTTTAAATACTGTTAAATATTTTTTATAGTTTTATAGAATTTTTAAATGACTAAAATTTAATTTAAATTCTATATATAGGGTAAGTCAGTAAAAAAGAAACAAATTTTTTCTAAATAAAAGTTTTCTTGACTTTAAGTTTAAATATTTTAACAACTATCTTAATAAATTTAATAAATTTTTTTTATTTTAATTCTATATAATTTCAAGATTAAAATAAAAAAATTTTTAGCAAATAGTTGTTAAAATATTTTAATTTAAAAATTAAAAAAAATTTACTAAAAATGATTTGTCCCTTTTCTACTAACTTATCTCAATATAATATATATTCTATTTCTATATAATTTACTTATAAATTTATAGTAAACAAAACTAAATTATTTTTAAAAATTTAATTAATATATATTGTAAATTACTTACAGTATAAACTATTTATTAAATGTAAATGATTTTGAGCTATTATAATTAGATACAGTATTCTTTTTTATAACTTTTACTATATTAAAATTTATTTAGTAAAAATTTTTTTAATCTTATAAACTTTTAAACATCTATAAGAGATACTATAAAAAGTAATAATTTTTAATTAGTACTACTGTACAAACTACTTTATTATATACAAATAATAATAATAAATTTTTTTGCTCTAAATATTGTAGATTTTATATAATATAAACTTTATAAAATTTATTAGTAATTTTATAAAAAAACCAATAAGTTTAAAAGTGTCTAAATTTAATACACTAAAAATTGCTAATTAATACATATGTTTAAAAAAATTTTTTGAACAATTTTTTTATTAATATTTAAATAATTCTTACCATAGATTTTTATATAAAATATTTATGCTTATAATTTTTTAAAATTTATTTTATTTTACAAAACTATCTAAAACTAGTACAAAAGCCTAAATCCAAATCTATATAAAAAATTTTTTTTGATCCATTTATTTTTAATTTTGTATTTCATCTACCATAAAACTCGGGCAATAAGCACCTACGATGAATAAGCACTTACTATAATAAAATTTTATGTTCTGTAAATAAGATCTTTATTCTCAGAGATTGATTAATCTCTTGATTAGATGTTATCGATTTTCAAATGACCAGTGAATAAGCGCCCCATTAATTAAAAAAAGTGTGCGTTTTATATTCTAAAGTGAATCCAGAGAACACTCTGGCAGAGACCCGTAAAAATTTGTATATAAATTAATTAATACAAACTAATGCAAATTTAGATTGATAATGCAAATTAAACCAAATTTCTAAGGGTAAAGTTCACGTGTATTCTATAAATTTGATTGGCTAATAATGTAAGATAGTGTGCGGAATTAAGTTTTCGAAAAGAGATAAAAGACGAGCAAGGTCAGAACAAAATTTTGAGTAAATTTCTGATGTTTTCTGAAACAAATTGCAAATTAATATAAAGTTAATATCTTATTACAAATTAATACAAATTTTTGCAATAACGCAATATAACAAAAAATTTTTACGGGTCTCTGCACTCTGGTGATAATCTAGATCACGTGATTAAGTCTGTGATTGAATACACTAGGGAACAGTTTTAAAAACTGTTGCGATTAAATTACAAAACAATATATATAATTTATATATATTTGATTAAAGCATCTACATTTATAAAAATTCTTTATAAATATTAACCCAGGGCAATGAAAGCAGCACGACTGTCGCTTTTCTACGTATTCCTCTATTATAGCCAGTCATATGTTTTTGTTTTCTTTTAGTAAATGTTAGAAAGTAATTACGTTTATAGTTTCGTAAAGAGTAAAGGTGTGATAATCGTTTTAGTACAGTTATCACGTGGCACGTAAGCAGACACCATTTTTCAAAGTTATGTTCTTGATTTTTTGAGTGTTTATCATCAAAATCGTAACTTTTGTTGCACCGGACAATAATTAACATCAAATTGCTTACCAAAAAGATTTAAAATAGTTAATCAAGTATTTAATAAAAATTAATAATTGAAATTCTCAGCTAAATTTGAATTAATAACTAATGGGTAAGAGGTTCAAAAAAATTTGAGTATCAACTATAACAATTATTAAATAGAAAAGAAATTTTCATGTAATAAAATTGATTTTCAACCAATTCTTTTGTAAATTGTTGTTACACGATATATAGATACAGAGTAATAATGTACAAGTAAAAACTTTTTAGAATATTAATTTATTCATTTCGTGAAGTTCCAGCTTCAAATCCTGCTAATTGGTCGTCTAACTCCTTAATTTTTTTTTCCCGTTGTTGAGTCCATCTCTCCATTTCCTTAACCTGTTTATCATAATTTGCACGCTCTTCGTTCAATTTTTCCTAATAAAGTTTTAAGTCAAGGTCGTAAGAAAATGCATCAAAAAAAAAAAGCGCCAAAATTTAAAATTTACCTTCAGTTGGGACAATTCATTTTGTAATTTCACATTTTCTTGTTCTGACCGTAATTTTAGATTTTCTGAATCAACCAATTTTTCTTGAGCGACCTTTAAGGATTTATTTAATTGTACCGACTTATTATCCGCTAATTGCAACTATAAACATAAAGAGTTAATCATTAAATTCTGAATTAAATCTACTTTGCATGTTTCTTCATGATATAAAACATAATTAACCTGTTCTACTAATTGGCTTATTTTAGATTCAAAATGTTTTTTGATAAGTGTTTCTCGTAAGGCATCATCATCGTTTTTAGAAGAACGCTGAGTGTAAATAAAATCATTTGTCATTAAAAAAGCCTATGACATTTGGTGTAGAATGTACAAATTCCAATTATTTACCCCTATATCACGTTCCAATGTATTAACACCTAAGTTACCATTTCGGCTTGCGTTAAAGTCAGAATCAATTGCTGATTTTGATTGTTCAGTCATAACGGTTGCAGAATGTGACGCATTCTCGATTGATTGACCTGAAGATTCAAGGCTTTCTTGTTTTTCAGAGTCAACTGGATAAATAAACTGTTAATATCAAAAAGTTATTCTTTATTAAGAGTGATTATCGACAATCAAAAATGTCACACTTCATTAATTTTAAAAAAGACATACCTCATCATTATCATCTTCATCTTCATCTTGAGATGCTAATTAAAATATTGATAAAGGATTATTATTTTTTTTTTCAGAAATTTCACGGTAATTTATCCATTTAATAATGTTTCGTTTTTACCAGCACAATTTTCGAAACCATCATCTTCAGTTTTAAGTGAATTCATCGAACCATTCTGGTACTCACTACGTTTCTAGAAAATGAGCAGAAATATTAGAAAACATACAGTCAATATTATATAGCTATCTAATATATTCACCTTTTGTATATTCAATTCCTCTTTTAACCGAGTGATGTCAGCTTCTAGAGTTGCAACCTTATTTGAGTCACATTCATTCACTTTAACAAGCTTTTCTTTTTCTGCCATTAATTCAGATATCCGATCTGTTTGAAAAAAAAAAATTAAAGACTTTTTTGACAATACACAGAAAAACAAACAATAATATTTATGTATACTTTGAGTAGATGCCAATTTCACTGCTAATGTTTGTAGATTTTGTTGCCAAACTTTACTAGCATTTTTGACTTTCAACCCTAGATCATAAGATGACTCCGACTATATTACACAATTAATTATTAATTACAATTAATTGAAATTGGGTAAAGATATTTCGTCTAAGAAAGAGGATTATCTTATTCTTACCTTCTCTTCAAGAGATTTCAAATAATCTCCAGCATTTAATTGCAATTGTCTAAAGCTTGCAATAATTTCATTAGATTCGTTATCAATTTTATCATTTAATTCCTGTAAAAAAAAAAAAAAATATATATATATATATATGAAAAAGAGTCTAGCTTAAAAAATTTTTGAATGCAAAAAGCTACAAACATTAAATTTATTCATCTGTGATTCGTAAGAATTCTCATGGTCTACAGACAATGTATCCCTAAGTACAATCATCTCAGCTCGTAATGTGTCTTCTCCTCCTTTCAATCTAAGCTCATGTTGTTCCATCAATGCCTTCTTCCTACAGTAGGAATTAAGGACTATATAAAAAAAAAGAAAAGATAAAAATAATTCAAGACGAAAAATCTAGAGCAAACCTACTTGCGTAATTCTGTTCTTGTTTGTTCGAGTTCATTATCAAGTTCGCGTTTTTCTTGATGTAATGTACTCAAAGCATCTTCTCTAGCAAGATGTGATCTTGTTAATTCAATCTATATATAAGTCGTGTTAATGTAAATTAATGCGTACCTGATCGAATACAATACAAATCTAATGTCTTATGAGGGTACCTGGAGCTCTTCGGCCTTTCTTTCTAATTCTGAAATCTTGGTTTCAAGAACGCTCGAATGTTGAGTATATAAGCTCTTGGCCTCATAAAGTTCCTTGTGCAGCAATTCTGAAAAAAAAAAGCATGTCAAATAAAAAGCTTTAAAGAATATGAACAAGAGTTGGACCTCCCAAACGCACACTTTATAAATGCACGCTCTATGTAAATGCACAATATAGCTTGGACCGAACTCATAAGAGCTTTATATATTTTTTTACTCTCATATGAATGCACACCCTCTTTAAGTGCATGCCTCTTTTTTTTTTTTTTTTTTACTATGGTCTCAAGGTGGTGCATTTAGGGAAGTCTGACTATATCAAAAATTTTATATACCATTATCTTCAATTTCCTTTGTCAATTTTTCACTTGTAGTTTCTAAAAGGACTTTTGTCCTTTCAAGTTCTTTTTTCGCTGAGCCAACTAACCAACCAGGTGACGATTTCTAATGTGACAAAATTTAAATGCTTCAATTATTATATGTTGAAATTTAAATATTAATTTAGACTTTTTTTTTAAAAAAAAATTGTACCGCAGCACTCGATTCTTGAAGGCTTTCAATACGCTTGGTTAATCGTTGATTGTGGAAAGTTAAAAGATCGAGTTGTTGGAGCGACTGCATAAATGATAAATATAAATATAATAGAATTCGCAAAATCAATGAATGCAATAAATCAAGAATTAATTAAACACATACAGCACGCAATTCTTGTTCTTTGATTTTACATTTATCTCTTAATGATATATTGATTTCATGTTCCTGTTGCAAATGAATTCATTTTATTAATTTAATCAATAAAATAAAATAAAATAAAATAAAATAAAATTAAATTAAATTATATTGAGAATAACCTTAACGATTGATTGCTTCAAGACAGTGTGCTGAGCCGTTAACCTAATAATATAAAAAGAATAAGATAAAATAGAAATAAAACACTAAAAGTAATGTAAATAAATTTACCGAGAGAATTCCTGGAATAATTTTTGATACTTTTCGGATAACTCCTCGGCTGAGGCGGTACCTACTATATTTTTTCAACACGCAAAGTTGTTATCGGTAATGCTTTATTAAAAATTATATTAATTTCACAAAAACTAAAACAATTCAACACCTGAAGACTGAAGCGACACAGGGGTATAATGTCGACCATCGCTCATTTTTATGACAGCTCAAAATATTAAACCGAACTTTCAGCAGAAATAAAATAGAAAACTAATAATAAGCTCCTTTTTTTCATATGTCCAAACAAAGTATTCGTCCATTTTTGGACTCTCAAACAGCGTAACCGGTTTTGCATTACGCAAGATGAAAATTAATGTTCGTTAAAGCTGGCCAGGAATAGATATTTTGGTTTCGAATAATTTTTTTTTGTCCACTTAGGCAAAGTTTCGATCCGAAAATAGACGAACACTTTGTTCGGGTGATTGTGCATATATATGCAGCAGGGTGCGCTATCTCATGAGAACTTTTTTGCTATTGTTTAGTGTATGTTTATACATATACTGTAAAATATATATACACATATATACAATATAGTAATATGCATATTGTTAAATGTGCCCAATAAAGTTTGTTAGGTGATGAAATAATCATATGGAATTCGATCAATACTATTCTAGGTCTTTACATAAAAAATTTCTCTCTAAATATTTTATATAACACCTTACATAATATATTATATATTAGAAAATCTATTGCTTTTTTATATCAGATCAATATTCTTTTTTTTTATTATACTAGTAATAATATCCAAGCATCCCCTATACTGCTTAGAAAGATTATTAAACCCTTTAATATTAAATTTTTCTCTTGGATTCATTATTATGTTTCAAACACCTTTCACTGTCGACATAGGATCATATTTCCCGAATGCTTGTCTAAATTTTTCGGCATCCTCTCTTTCAAGTTCATCAGATACTACACAATCCCTCCAATTAACACGTTGCGGTGCCCCTAATAATTTGCTAAGAACTTTCCTATAATTGAAGAAAATTTTTTTCATATCAGATATAATAAACCTCAGCGACAAAATACATTCAAATTTTTACCTTCCATATTGCACATCAAAATGCTCTTTAGGCTCGACCTCGTGAATTAAACTAGTTCCATCGGGCAAATCTACTTTAAAATAGTTTATGGGTACTACAGATGATGATGATTGAGCTTGGGTAAATTTTAAATCATCGGTGGTAGCTTCATCCATAAATGCCTTACGAATCGTTTCGGAATCATATTTAAATGGAACTGGTACAATTTGTACGTGATAATGGTAATGTTTTCTACCGAGATATGATACTTCAAATGACACCATTCCTGCCTCGTAGTCTTGATAAAGTCTTTTTAGTGAGCTTTTATATTTTTCCATTTCAGCTTTCAAGTTAATTTGTTCATCGCGTGGTGCTTCTCGGAATGTGGGGTAATGCATGATTGAAACCTATAAAGTTTGTTAAAAAAAAACTGAAAGGTCATATTCGCGTAAATCAGTGTTTGATACTTGTAAATGCATGCTATCTACCAATAAAACGTGGCCACCACCCGGTACAATCGATTCAGAAGAAGCTTGAGTATCAATCAAACCTCCTTTAGCCATCTAATATTATATTTATATATTAATAAAAGTTCACCTTTAGAATTAGCATAAATTTAAAAGGTCATACTTTACCGATAAATATAAGTCGGAACCCACAGATATAATCAAACTATGAAAATTTTATCAACTATTATTAAAATTGTAATGAATTTTCAAAGAGTCAAATTGTCATTATTATTTATGACTTACTGTTTAACCGTTCTCGGATTAGACAAACAAAACCAACAAGGTTCAGGTTCAGCTGTATTAAATACAAAATAATAAATATAAGAATAATATTCAGTTTTGTGATAATGCAAAAAAATTGTAACCAACTTGGTGGTTTATTTTGTTTCTTTTCCAAATGAGGGCAATTTCTAGGGCTATGACCTTTTTCACCGCATGCTTTACACTCGATACTAGGACAATCAAATATAAGATGTATCCCTATTTCATTGCACGCTTTACAAACATAATCTTTAGAAACTGGTTTCTGTTTCTTATTTTGTTGACAATCATTAATCCAATGACCAGGATTATTACATTTATTACAAATATAAGTTTCTGGCGGTATGCCTATGATTCATTAAGGATGAAAAACAGAATAAAGAATAAATATACATTACAAACATTAAAATATGCTTAGCATTACTGAGTACTACCATTTGTGCGACCACGTTTAGTATTTAATCTAGATGAACTTCCCGTAGAAAACTATTTAATTAATGAAGATGTTTTTAAAAATAGTCACAATTTTGCGTCTCCATAAATGAATAAACTTACTGTTTGTGTATCCTCTAATTTTCTTTTTTGGCCTTTTATATCAAAAGGACATTCAGTCATGTCTTTTGGATAACTCAGAGGCGCAGATTTTGGCATATTAATTAACGGTACGAGATTGAATCCGTAATACCACTAATTATAATAAATATAGATAATAAATATAGCAAATAAAATATAACAAATATAATTAGAGATAATTCAAATAGCATTTGTAGTAGTAAAGTTAATAACAAATCATACCTTTTCCTTTGCTGAGTTGCCAACTTCAGCCAATCCTACAAACCAAGTAGGAATTCCCATCTGTAGTTGTGTATCATCATCTTGTATTGAATTTGGAGATAGTGCATTCTGATAAGGTTCTCTTTTGAAGAAAACATTTTCCGAAGTAGCAAAATGATATCTCGGCTTGACTCTTGCTGCTAGCTGCGCCACTTCATTTGATCCTGATACATCACGAATCTCTTGTGAAGATAAACGAGTAATGCCCTTCGGCCATTCATATGTGAGAAGTATATCTACTTGTGTAGGAGGAACTTTTATAACAGAATCTAAGATACCACCAGCATAGGCTATTTTTACGCCATCCAATGTGGTAAAGCTACCCTGATGGCCTATAAATTTAATTTAGAAATTTTGCTTTGAGACGAGTGATCTTTGCGATAAGTGGGCAAATAAATTTGATTAATTTCTTACCAAGATAGGTAAGATTATCACAAATTACTCCATTGTTTTTTTCTGCACGTTCTTTTACAACATCCGGCAACTCATATTTACCATGTATAAAACAGGTTGCTATCGGAACTATGAAAATTTTTTTGTTTATGAGTACTTTAGTACCTTGAGCTGATTAACCTATAAGCATGTATGTATACCTGGTATTTCATTATTTAACAAAGACTCTATTTCGTCCGTATTTTCACCAAACAAATCTCCAACGCATAATAATAAATCAAAAGGACCCCAGTTGTTATTGAATTTTGTAACTCCAGAAAAGAGCTCACGGAATTTTCCGTTAGCAGAACCAGTAGCGAGCCTTCACATATTAGTCAAGGTTAGTCATTTAACTTAAATGTATTAAGGTAAGACGCGATTAAAACTTACACTTTAACAGTATTCATTTTATAACACGTGAATCTTAATCCGCGAAACAAACTGAACAGAAGATGAGTTTCAGGTGAATTATAGATTTAAGTAGGAGATCTCGTGATTCAGTGATGATTCGCCAATCCTAGCCATGGACGCTAAAATTTTAGAATTGGCCCGCATTAAGAAAATAATGTCATAATCCTGGCCACGCTACGTAATATGACTCGAAATTTTGCCACAAAATTTTACCAACCGTCCTAGCGTTACCCAGAAATTATTCTAACCGATAGCATTCAAACCATGGTTCGCATACATCTGTTTTTTTAATAATTGGCTTTCGAAAAAGTCTACTTTATATGCAGACTTATGACATCACAATTGGGACGTAGCTAGTGACGTAAATAAGTTTGCATCTATAATGTCAACATCTCCATTGACATTGCACCGTTGCTCCATTGATCCATTGACAGTTGCTCAGATTATCAGCATATTGGGTTAAAGATTAGAACCCTATTCTCTATAGGCTTTTTCTATTTGCTCCATTAGGTTCCCATTAGCTCTATTGGGCTCCATTCGCTCCATTGGTAATTTTCTCAATGGAGTATAACCATTGCCAACCCTGCAGTGCTCCGGTAGGGTGTCGGCCAACTAAATCAAACCTATATGTAGACAATGGTCGAACGGTTCTGTTTAATTGTATTACGAAATGAACCTTTTTAATATTAAAATGTCGCAGCTGATGCTGATGTTGAATTTTGGGGTCTCGATTTGAAACTATGTACTTTTTAAATATCAAATCTACACCTAAACCCTACCCTAACCCTATAAGACAAAAATGAAAAAAAAACCAAAAAATTTTAAAATTTCATATCAAAATAGGTCAAAATTTAGTATTAGCCATACCAAAAATAATATAAAACTAACCAGAAAGATACTTTAATTTATCATGTAGTTTTTGTATTGGTATTTAGAATAGATTTTTTTTAATAGTTTGTTAATACAGCATTATTAGATTTATAGGTGTTAATTTATATAATCTAATTTTATTTTTTACAAATATTGTTTTTAAATTTGATTTAAGGGTTTAAATTACTAGTTGTAATCTATTGATTAATATATTTATTTTGGTTAATAAATTAATTAATTAAAAGTAGATAACAAAAATTATATAAAAAAAAAATATAAAATTAGAATTAAGTTATTGTTACTTGAATGATATTATCTGTAGATTATCTCTATATCAATAAAAATTTTGTTTTTATTAGTTTAGGGTTAGGGTAAGCACTTATATCAGCAAAAAAAATATACAAAATCTTTTGAAAAAAATTGTATATCAAAATTTTTCAAAAGAATTGTAATCGATGCAAAATCTTTGAAATTGCGCAATTTTTTAAAAGATTTTTTTTTAATTATATCAAAAAAAATTTTAAAATATTTTGAAATATATTGCAAATTATATTGCAAAATATTGCAAAATAGATCAAATAAAAAATAAAACCTTTACCTAATTATTTCCTTTCAAGAGTTGCAGATAGGACTCTGCATGGCCAGTTAGGTTCGGATAGTAGTAATACTCAAGCCCAGTGTTGTCGCTTGGACGATTTTTGGACATTTTGAACATTTTTTCAAATTAAAATTACTTAAAATTTTATTAAGATAATCTATTTTAATTTTTTCACCAATGAGTCCAGCACCTAAAAAAATATATAATTATATATTTTTTTAAATTACTTTATTAATTAGTTAAACATGGGACATAGGCTTGGACGATTTTGGACAAACTTGGACATTGGACAAAAAACATAGTATGGATACATCCAAGTGACAACACTGCTCTAGCCCTACCTGTTTATTAACAGGCTTAATTTCCAAGCCCTTCTTACTCTAGGGTCCCAAAATTGATACACTAGTCTGGCCCTTAAAGCCCACAAGTACCCATGGGTATCTACGGGCTTAATATTAAAATAGTCAAACCTCTATAAATGCAACTTATAGAAACAAGCCTACAACATGCTAGAGAAGTTTGCATTTAGAGAGAACCAATTAAATTACAACTTTAAAAATTAGACCATCAAGTTTGTGTAACTTTACCAAAATCTGTATAACCTATCTTAAATACTAAAATTTGATTTGCTTTGTGTATTTAGAAAGGCTAGTGTAATATAAAATGTTATTTAAGAGAACGTGCATTTACAAAATATAAAGTGTATATTTAGTACTAATAACATCTTATAAAAAGAAAAAAACATGCATTTAGAGAGGTATTGTATTTATGGAAGTTGCATTTATAAAGGTCTAACTGTATGTGTTGGTACAGTATACATTTACTATTGTAATACTTAAAATGTTACTCGATTTGTAATATGTATTATGCAACTATAAGTTTAAATTATATATTTTAACTATAAAAGAATGTATTTTTAGAAGTCTTTATATTTAAAAAAATTTTAAAAAAATTTTTAAAATCGATATACAAACAATATAATTATTATAATAAATAAATAAATTTTAATAAAAATACCTTATAAATATAATAATTATTTGATTTATAAAGTTTTTAGTATTATTTGTACAAAGTATATTGGCTATGTTTTTCTAAAGTACAATTTATAAAACTGTTTTTAAATATATAAAAAAAGTTAATATATGTAATTATACAAAAATTATTTTACTGAATTTGAAAAAAGTTTATTGTTTACTGATAATTTTTTCAAAGTATTGTAAATGCACTAGCTATTACTTTTTTCCTGTCTAATTAAAGATTATTATAAAAAACCACTGCATTTATAAAGCATTTTTTATGTTTAAAAAAAAAAAGCTTATAGATTTTGAAGTTGTATAAAGCTATATAAAAATTACTTATTTAATATAACAAATTTGCAATAAAGTTTAGTATTCAAAATATTGTTCTTGTAGGTAAACCAGCTAGTTTTTTTTTTTTGATCAAAGATATTATGTGAAAAAATGCTATATATCTAAAAAAAAAAGATTATCGATCAATATAAGTTTTAATTAGTAAATAGTCATGTGCATATGGGGAGAGTCAGTAAAAAGGGACAAATTATTTTTAGTAAAATTTTTTTAATTTTTAAAATAAAATATCTTGACAACTATTTAATCAAATTTGCTAAAATTTTTTTTTTAATCTTGAAATTACAGTCAACTCTCTCTAATCTGAACTGCTGGGACTGCTTTTTTTTACTATGTAAAAATTTAAAAAAGGTCAGTTTTCAAAAAGTTATATATAGCTTATCCAAACTTTATAATAAAATTTACAAATGTTCTAAAAGATTTTGTTTAGTTTAGAAAGAGTTTAATAGTGTTCGGTTTAGAAAGGTTCAGATTAGAAAGAGGCAACTGTATATAGAATTAAAATAAAAAAATTTTTATTAAATTCATTAAAATAGTTGTTAAAATATTTAAGTTTAAAGTCAAGAAAACTTTTACTTAAAAAAAATTTGGCCCTTTTCTACTGACTCACCCCATATATAACAGGCTATACTACGAGTATATGGGCTAGATAGTACTAGTACCCAAGCTCTACTCATATAATAAAGGGCCTGCGATTCTTAGTCCTACCCTCTAGAGCTTGTAATTTGATGCCCAAGCCTGACCCTAGTGGTACTACTTTTAGAGTACCCATGGATAGCCCTGGCCTATATTAAGACCTAGTTGTAGATAGTAAATTAACTCAATTATATTATGCTCAATTATTGATCGATTTATATTAATAATTGAGCACCATTAATAGGTTCTAAAGTTCTAAAATTCAGTTCAATAGAAATTCAGGTTTAGGTTCAATGAACCTAAATTTGAACCCGATCTAAAAATTCAATACTGAACTGAATCTAAACTTAAAATTATTGAACATAAATCTGAACCTGAACTTAAAAAAAGTTTAGCTCAGGTTTAGTTCAAGGTTCATAAACATGTTCAGGTTCATAATATATACACATATTTATCTAAATCACAAAATTAGAATCGGTTAGTAAAATTTAAAAAATATTGCATTTTGTATAATTTTATTAATAATATTATTAAAAATATTGTTTTATATAAAATTTTACTAATTGATCATAACTTCTTGCACTAAGTAAACTTGTTCAGTACATCAGAAAATTTTATATATAGATATTGATCGATATATAGCACTTAATCGTTTTATATCGATTATAAAATATCGTTATATATCGATTAAAATATTGTTAGGGAGCTTCCAGAAATCAGCTGATTTTTGGGTGGGTTCAGCTGAAGTATCAGGTGTAATTCCAGCCAAAATTTCATAATTCCAGCTAAAGTTGCAAAATTATTTTTGACCAAAATTATAGATTTATTAATAATATTTGATAATTAATAACTTTTGAACTACTGGATCAAATTTGATGATTCAACTACAAAAATGATCCTCTCAATGAGAGGGTTCTAGTGAGCCCAAAATTGTTAAAATGCAATCATAGGATCCTGTGATCAGAATAGATTTGCGTTACTATAAAGTTCTATAATTTATTAAATAATTATAACCCATTTATAGCAACACAAATTTATTTTGATCTTAGGATCCTGTAATTGGATTTTAACAATTTTGGGCTTGTTAGAATCCTCTTATTGAGGGGATCATTTTGGTAGTAAAAACATCGAAATTGGCCCAGTAGATCAGAAGTTATTAACAATTAAAAATTAATTTTTAATTGTTAATAACTTCTGATCTACTGGGCCAATTTCGATGATTTTACTACCAAAATGATCCTCTGAATGAGAGGATTCTAACAAGCCCAAAATCAGTAAAATCCAATCATAGGATCCTGTGATCTAAATAAATTTGTGTTGCTATAAATGAGTTATAATTATTTAATAAATTATATAACTTTTATAGCAACACAAATCTATTCCGATCACAGTATTCTGTGATTGGATTTTAACAATTTTGGGCTTTTTAGAATCCTCTCATTGTGAGGATCATTTTGGTAGCAAAATCGTCAAAATTGGCCTAGTAGATTAGAAGTTATTAAGAATTAAAAATTAATTTTTAATTGTTAATAACATTGATCTACTGGGCCAATTTCGATGATTTTACTACCAAAATGATCCTCTCAATAAGAGGATTCTAACAAGCCCAAAATCGTTAAAATCCAATTACAGAATCCTAAGATCGAAATAAATTTGTGTTACTATAAATATGTTATAATTATTTAATAAATTATAGAACTTTTATAGTAACACAAATCTATTCTGATCACAGGATCCTGTGATTGGATTTTACCGATTTTGGGCTCGTGAGAATCCTCTTATTGAAAGGATCATTTTGGTAGTTAAGTCATCAAATTTGGTCCAGTATATCAAAAGTTATTTACCGGTACTATTAAATGTTATATTTAACTTTTTAATAATCATAAAATCTGATTAGCTAATTGGGGTATCAGGTGTGGGTAAGTGGGGGTGGGCTTATAGTAAACAAAAATCAGCTGATTTCTGGAAGCTCCCTTATATATCGATTAATTGGATAAAATCGATATATATCCATAATCGATATATATCATTTTTTATATTAAATCGTTATATATCTATAAATCGATTATAATCATAATTATTTGAACCGATATATAACGATTAGCAGATCTTTAATGATTACATAGTGTTTTGACCATGCCACGAAAATTTCAACCTGGATCACCAGATAAAAAAAAAAAACAAATAAAAATTTTTAAAAAATTTCTATGTCTATCTAATCAGTATCTAATCCGTAACGTATCCTAGATCATAAAAATATATTCCACAAAATAAAAAAAAACTTAATTCGTGATTCGCCTATAATTAGTAGGATCTACATAATAAATTTTGGGGCAAATTACTATATTAATTTACTAAATATGGGAATCTGGCTGTTCCTCCTTCTAAAAGTTTTTTTCTTTTAATTAAACCTTTTAATATTTATCTAATAAATGTTGTAGAGCTAATTTTTCTGATTCTAATGGTAGTAAAACCATTGAAATTGACCTAGTATATCATGAGAAATGAGCATTTTAGTCTTCACAACTATATATTTTTTCCTTTAAATAAACAAAGAAAAAACATATAGTTGCGAAGATTAAAATACTTATATCTCATGCTTTATTGTATCAATTTTAATAATTTTACTACTATTGAAATCAGAAAAATTAGCTCTACAACTTTTATTAGATGCATATTAAAAGTTTACTTGACAAAAAAAAACTTTTAGAAGGAGAAACAGCCAGATTCTATCATTTACTAAAAAACTTATCTTCCACTTTTTACTATAAATTACATATATAATTTCTATTATCTATAGGCAAATCACGAATTAAAAAAAAAAAAAAAAGCCATTTTGAACAATCTTTACCCCTTTCCCTTTTTCCCTCTCCCTTTTACCCCTCTTTTCCTTTTACTCCTCTCTTCCTTTTTCTTTTTTCTTTTTCTTTTTTTTCTCTTTCTTTTTTTTTTTTAATATTTCGAATACATTCGAAATATTTTAGGATGATCTATAACTTGGATCATATCAAAAACGCATTTGACTAATATTTTCGAAATGTTTCGATGATTTTTGATGATTGTATCACAAGATCAGATTAGATCTTTGTTTTGTTTTATTTAGTTTCGTTTTGTTTTTTTTTATTTATATTTTTTTTTATTTTTTAATTTTTTTTATTTTATTTCTACACTTTATCACTAGCACTTTGCAAGAAATCTAGTGACTTTCGGTACTTAATGCAAGCTAACTCAGCCTTTCGACACTTTGCAAGAATACACAACTACTTTCTCTAACAATTTCAAAAGTTCAAGAACACAAGTTTTTGCAAGTTTTTGCAAATTTTTGCAAGGTTTCGTTTTATTTATTTTTTGTTTCATGTTTTTTGGTTTTGTTTTTTTTATTTTTATTAATTTATTTTATTCTAGCACTTTGCAAAAACCTTCGACGATTTCTAAATTGCAAAAATATGAACTCGAAATAGAGATTTGGGGCTTTGTTTATTTTTTTATTTAGTTTGCTTACATTTTTGTTTTTTGTTTGTTTTCTTTTTTTTTTACTTATTTTTTTAACTTTATTTTATTTTATTTATCCTTTACTTCTTTCAAAACTTTGCAAGAAAATGACTTGACTTTCTGGCACTTTACAAGAACACCAATTCTAACATCTCTGGTACTTTGCAAAAAACACAAATATAAACGAATATAATCGAATATAAGTGAATATGAGCGAAATATAATAGTTTATTTTTTTTCGGTTTGTTTTTTTTGTTATTTTTTTAGTTTTGTTTTTTGTTTTTGTTTGTTTTTTTTTACTTACTTTTTTTATTTTATTTTATTTTATTTATTCCTTACTTTTTTCAGAACTTTGCAAGAAAACAATCTAACTTTCTGGCACTTTGCAAGAAGTAGCGAATATAAGCGAATATAAGTGAATATAAGCGAATATAAGCGAATATAAGTGAATATAAGCGAATATAAGTGAATATAAAGAATATAATAATTTATTTTTTTTGTTTTCATTTTTTTAATTTTTTTTGGTTTCGTTTTTTTTGGATTTATTTTTTTTGTCATTTTTTTTATAATAATATATAATATATGTAATATTTAAAATATAATATATAATAAAAAAATAAAATTTTATATTAAATAGCGAAAACTTGTGAATATTGTATATTTAATAAATTAAAATATTATATCATAATAATAAATAAAAAAAATGATAATTAAATTGCGAAAACTTGCGAAAACTTGCGAAATCCTGTAAAATGTTCAAAAAGCATGATGATGTGAATATAATAATTATTAATTGATATCATATCAGATATATATCGATTATTATCACTATCGATAGAAATCGGCAGGGGTGATGGGTATCGATATATATCTTGCCAGTTAGTAACAAGAAATTAGGATCAATTAGTAAAATTTAGAAAATCATAAAAATTTGTATAATTTTATTAATAAAATTATCCAAATTACTATAATTCTCTAAATTTTACTAATTGATCCTAACTTTTTGTACTAAATAAACTTGTTCACTACCAAAAAATATATTAAATTAATATTTTATTTTACTTTTCTTAAAATTTGAAGAAAAAAATACTTAATTTTGAATTTTTAATAAAAATTTTTAAAATTAAGTATTCTTTTTTCAAATTTTAAAAAAAAGTAAAGTAAAATATACTCTTTTGATATATTTTTTAGTGCTAAACAAGTTTACTTAGTACAAGAAGTTATAATCAATTAGTAAAATTTTATATAAAGGTAATTTTTGTACAAATAAAAGTTTTTAAATATTTGATTAATTATTTAAATTTTTTTTTATTAAATAAAGTAGGTTTCAATCTAACTTTTTATGATTTTTATTATTTTAATACCAATTTATTTTATAATTTTTAATGCAAAATTTTTAAAAAAAAATTATTTTTTTTAAAAAAAAAATTATTTTAAACATTTTTGAAACCAATTTGCATTTTTATAAGTTTGTACTATGCAAGTGCATTGAAATACATATAATAAACATGTGGTTAAAATTTGAGCAAATTTGTACTACTGGTTAAAAAAAATTAAGTTTTAAAGTTAGATAATTAATAAATTATTAAAAATTTATTATATGCTCCAACTTATAGAATTGATAATAACTTTTGATCTACTAGTCCATTTTGAATGATTTAACTACCAAAATGTTCATCTAAATGAGACGATTCTAACAAGCACAAAATCGTTAAAATCCAATTACAAAATCCCAAAATCATTCAACTTTTGTGTAATTTCAATAGTAATTTTAAATAAATTTCTTTATATTGAATAACTATTGACCTACTAGCCTGTTTTAAATAATTTAACTACCAAAATGCTTGTCTCATCGAGACGATTCTAACAAGCCCAAAATTGTAAAATTCTAATTACAGGATCCCAATATCAATAAAGATTTGTATTATTTTAATTAAATTGGTTCTATATATTGTTATATTTGTATAATCTTAGTATAATTTTAAAATATTAGTATTAGGAAAATATTATAGAAATATTAAGAATAGTATAAATTTTATCGAAGTAATCAAATCTGTAGTTTAGTTTTATTAAGGAAACTTTTCTTCGTTCTCAAAAAGGAGTTATTTTCATTAATAACTTGTTATTATAACTTGTTATTTTAACTCGTTATTATAACTCATTATTATAACTCATTATCATAACTCGTTATCATAACTCATTATCATAACTTATTATCATAACTCATTATTATAACTCGTTATTATAACTCGATATTATAACTCGTTATTATAACTCGTTATCATAACTCGTTATTATAACTCATTATCATAACTCGTTATTATATTTCTTTATTATATCTCCTTATTATATCTCGTTATAGAAAAAATCTCAAGTTTCTACAAATATATAAACTCTGCCTTTTTCTTCAAGGCAAAGCAGGTTCTGTCCTTTAATTCTTTTTTTATAAAAATATTTGTACTTAAAAATCTTATATTTAATAAACTGATATTATCCTATAAAATATAAAGCTATCACCTAGGGGTCTTAGCTGGGTCGGGTCTGTCCCAACCTGACCCGGGTCAGACCCAACCCGGGTTGGGTTGGGTCAGATCAAACACAGGTCGGGTCAGACCCGGGTCAGAAAAAACCCGGGTTGGGTCAGACCCGGTCAGAAAAAAAACCAGGTCGGGTCAGACCCGGGTGCGTTGGATTCAATCTGACGCAAGTTTTAATCTGAGGCACAGCATATATATATAACAAAAATAAAATTACGAATGTTTGTTTAGGATTTCTATTACTAAATTTAATACTAAAACCTCCAGTACATACGAACCTAATAGAGGTAAGTAAAATTGGCTTCAGGTTTTTTTAAATAACTCTTCGTAATAAAGATAACATGTTTAAATAATGGTGTCCGACATGTGACCTGAAGTAACTATTCAAAAATGGACAGGTAGAAATGTGGTGCAGAGAATTCAGTTTAGAACCTTAAATATAAGAATGTAATTGATTAGATTCTATTCAATATTAAAGAAATTGATAAAGGAGGATTTGGTCATTTATATTTAGCAACCCGATAATACTAATTATGTAAAAGTGCATGAACCATCATTGTTATTCAAGACATTTTGGCCAGTTCTAAGGAAACCAATTTTGATTTTTTAAAGGAAGTACGGCAAATTAATTTATTGCTTTTGTATAGTAATTTATCTGTAGTATTTCAGAATGCTAATAATAGGAGTCTTCAAAAAATATTTACTGTAAAATAACGCGCAGGCCTGAATTAAGCTTAATTTGTGTCAATATTCGAAATAACGCTATAGATTTTACAGTAGTTAACTTGCATGGCAGACTAAACTATAAATGTTTAAAGATATTTCAGGTAGATAGTATCCACGACTATGTAGAATATAATAATGCTAATTTAATAGTAGTATCATGTTGCAAGACCAACGTACTAACGAAAATACAGAATCTTACATTCAGATCTAAGATTGTATAGAAAGAAAGTTGTGGGCGTTTCAGAAGGTGAGATTTCGATGTCTGTCTTATATTACTCCTATCTATGGATTGGTGTTACTATTGCTAAATAACAACTGGTTATAATTTGATGCAAAACTTGACTTGCCTATAAAAGAATTATTAAATCATTGTATAATATAGAATAAGAATTTTTTTTTTAAAAAAAAAATTATAATTATCTTGACATATAGTAAATGAAATAAAAATACTTTTATAATGTGAATCATTAAATTCATGTATATCATCATTTTTCATTTAGTAATTTTTTATCAAGTTTAGATAAAATAATTTCATTATTCTGCCATTCTGCAAAAATATCACATATTTCATTTGCTGTTGGTCGTTCATTTGGTTCTAGATTCCAACATTTCTTCATTAAATCTGCATAGCATTTGGCTATATTGTCATAAATATGTGGTCGTAAACCGTTACATACTTGTGTTTGAAATTGTAATTTTGACGATTTTTGTTCAAAAGGTACAGATTTACCATATAAAATTTCCCATGATTATACCAAATGAATAAATATCAGATGTTTTAGAATATGGATGATTATTCAAAACCTCAGGGCAATATAAGGTAAAATTCCACAAATTTTATTAGATTTTGAGTTTAATGCGATATTAGCTGTTATCGAAAGGCCTAAATCTGCAATGTATGTGCTTTTAAAACTATTAAGTAGTATATTTCTGCTATGTAAATCATAATGAATAAGATTATAAGAATGAATTACATGAAGGTCTGATGCAATACATTGTAGCAGGTTTAATTTGTCTTTCCAATCCATTTGTGCTATTGTAAGTAGATTATTGTGCAAGCAACCTTTTGAAGCATATTTAATGACAAGAATATAATCCTTAAAAGCTATGCCTTTTGATATACCAAAACATTTTAAAAATGTTGGATCCTTAAGGGGAGTAACAAAAATCAGGTGATTTTTTAGGGGGGGAGGGGGTAAAAAAAGTTGAAATTATATATAAGAACCTGACTATATATATATTAAGGAAGAGGGAGGGGGGTAGGTCTCTGATAAAAAATAATCAGGTGATTAATGACACTGCCCTAAGACTAATATCACAATATGCTTTTAACTTATTACTAAAATAAAGTATAATACATTCAAATTATTAACATAAATAATAAATAAACCACAAATAACTGATAACAATTAATATAAATATTTAAAAAAATT